>CANYCX013244421.1:0-42969 GCA_948193385.1 Breynia disticha f. nivosa | reverse complement strand
GCCAATGTTGCCTACTCCTCGGACACTACCAAATAAATATTTCACTAAATCAAATGAAATATTACAAGAAGAGAAAACTTAGAATTACTAAGAGGGAGAGAGAGAGGTTTGAGGGATGATTTGATAAGCAAATAAACTCTTCTATTTATAGGAAACTCATTCTCCACAAAGTAATGTGAATGAGCAGTCATTTCAATAGTAATGTGAATGAGCCGCCATTTCAATAGTAATGTAAATGAGCCACCATTTCAATAGTAATGTGAATGAGCCACCAAGCCACCATTTCTACAATGCTCTGCTGCAATTATTCAATTTGTGAGTCGGAAACTTCTGTTTGCTGAGGTTAGTCTATTCCCATGAACTGGGAACTTTTCCTCTAATTGAATAGTCATTTCATTGAAATGGCATGCGTTGTTAAATTGTGACTCACTTTCTTATGAATCCGCAAAGATTTCTTCTCTTGTCAATGTCAGTGCAGTTAAGGATCAGTTCATGGATTGATAATAGATAGTTGTAGATGAGTTGTGTTATCTGGTTTGAATCAAAGGATAGAAGGAAAACTCTGCAGCAAATAGACGAATTCTTAAACACCAAAGTTGCACCTCAAGAGCTTGTCGATGACATAAAGGTGCGGAAAATTGAAATATATAAACGTTGCCAAAAGAGAAATTGCATACATGCGTGCATTTATATATGTATAATTAACCATTAAAGTGAGAAATTCAGGATATTGGAAAGGTTCTTCTGCCAACAACAGTGATTAACAAGGCCCTTCCTGCTCATGGTAAAAGACATGTTCAGAACCTGCTGCAGTTTCTTCTGCACCACCATCTCCTCAAGTAAACTCGGTACCAAGTACAGAACTGAAAGCAGAAGCGGCTAAAACTGACCACAGGCCACTTTCACCATATTCAGCGGTGACTCTTCTCTTTTTTTTCTTTTGCAATATTTTTCTGTTCTGCTAACAATTGCATTTTATAAGATGAACCTTTTTCTCAATGTTGTAGTATCCGGATTTGAAGCCTCCGACGTCTCCTTCACCGTCGCAGCCCAAGTTGCATTGTATCAGTTCTCAATGGTTTTTGAAAAACAGAATTCCCGTCACGAATAATTCAATGTACTGTCATAAGCAGAATTTTGAGGCTTGACGTTGATTTTGATGGCAAAAAACAGCAACATTTTGGTAGATGGATGCCACGACAATCAAGCAAGCAGGCTGCATTTGTTGTACTCTTATGTAGTTGTGTGTAGACTGAGTTCATGTGTTACATTCAATGTGGGCATTTTAATATATAATCAAACCATTATGCCATAAATAATAGTAACTTTAATTCCACCTTTGTTGTTTATTTTATGAACATTTTTTTGAGTAAATGAATCGCATCGTATCATTAGACCGTAACTAGTAGAATTTATTCAAGTTCTTCTATCCCCTCTGTTCCGGTGGGTCCATATCATCCTTTAAAACGACAACGTTTCCAGCCGTAACACTTTGAAAAGAAAATAAAAGCGGGAAACGCCGAACAACACAACATTTTATGATTATTTTTCAGCGAGTGGAGAAAAATGGCGAGAACGAAACATCCCGCGACAAGGTCTCGACCTCCAAAAAAACGAGGTTAGTGAATATTCGTGTATTTGTAAATATTGAAAATAAAAACAAGTAATTCAAGATCTGAATTGCAGTTAGTGGAGGAGGAGCGTCAACATCTTCACCCTCAACGCCACCAACAGTAATTTTTTCCTTCTTTTTACTTTTTTTTTTGCGTATATAGTTGTTGTTAAAATGCCTGTGTAGATTTTATCTTTTTTTTTTGTTGTATTATAATTGAGAAGCGTGGAGGAGGGAGCACAGGAGGAAGAGAGGGAAATGCAGAAGGTGGTGAGTAGTGTAGTGTTGTTATTGTTTAGATGTGAATGTGGTCTGGTTATGTGATACAGTTGTTGTGGGTTGTCTCCAGAGGGGACTCGGAGGAAACGACGTTACAGGCCAGGAACTGTGGCTCTTCGCCAGATTAGACACTTCCAGAAAACTTGGAAACTCCTTATTCCTGCTGCTCCTTTTATTAGGCTGGTATTTTACTCCATCTCTTCTTTCTCTCAAAATCATTAATCTCACTCTCTCCTATCATTTTCTTTCTTTAATTCATGGAGGAATTTACACCTTGTCTTGCTCGCAAAACTAAAACTTATAACTTGTCCCTTTGCATTGCCAAATTTGATTTCTTGTTCTACTTGTTTTGTTCGCACTGCACAAAATACATGTGACTTGGTGCACGCCACGCATTTTAGCTGATGTATGAAGTGAAGAAAGATTGATTGATTGGTCCATTCACTTAACAGTTTTTGTAAAACCGAAATTTCACCAAACCAGTTGTTTCTACTCTTTTATTGTTGGAAGTTAAACTTGTTTTTAACATGTAGAATTATGTAGAATGTTATATTTATCTAGAATTAGATATAATCAAATAGTTAATGCTTAAGTAAGTCAAATACTTAAATGTCTAAGAAATACAACTAAGCATGTTGAGGATTGAGAATTCAAATTCAAGACACACTCTCCACCTCCTCATTTTGTTTATATAAAGGAGGGAGTTCTCTTCATTTTGTAACACCACTAAAAAATGAGGTTAGAGAGAAAAAAAATATTCAACGAGTTTGTATAACAAGTGTTGCTCCATGTCCTTTGTATTTGTAAAGTAGTCTTTCAACATCAATATAAATAGAATGAGTTTTTCCTTTAATCCATCTATTCTCAAGGCAATTATAATCTTTAAATGGCCAACATTTGGTATCAATATTGAGAAACGAAAAAGCACTTCAAGTTATGTATTTCATTTCGGTTCTGGAGCATTTTCTTTGTCATCAAAGAAAATAATTGTCTTTATCAACGGCATAAGCAGAGTATATAGCAGCAGTAGGATGTGCTACTCAAGCAATATGACTTCGAAAGATGTTTAGCGAGTTACAGTATCAACAAAGTAAGTCTACTGCAATTTTCTGTGATAATAAGTCTACATTAGCACTAACGAAGAATCCAGTGTTTCATGGAAGAAGCAAGCATATTGACTTTAAATTTCATTACATTCAAGAGTTAGTGGAAAACAAAGAGATAACAGTTGAGTATTGTGCTTCAGAAGATCAAAGGGTAGACACATTTACAAAGCCATTTAAAGCAAATCAAATTTTCAAGTTAAAAGGAATGCTTGGAATTACTAAAAACCAGCTCAACTTCCAACATCCTCCCTTAGACTTGGTTTAGCTTTGTCCTTTGATCTTCTGAAGCACACTACTCATCAACTGCTATCTCTTTGTTTTTCACCAACTCTTGAATGTAGTGGAATTTAATTTCAATATGTTTGCTTCTTCCATGAAACACTGGATTCTTCGTTAGTGCTATTATTGATTTATTATCACAGAAAATTACAGTAGACTTTGTTGATACTGTAACTCGCTAAACATCTTTCGAAGCCATATTGCTTCAGTAGTACATCTTGTTGTTGTTATATACTCTGTTTATGTTATTGATAAAGACACAATTTTTTTCTTTCATGACCAAGAAAATGCTCCAGAACTGAGATGAAATACATAACCTGAAGTGTTTTATTGTTTCTAAATATCTCCTGCACAATCACTGTCAGTATATCCCACCAATTCTATATTGTGATTGTTTGAATAAAAGATGCCTTTGCCAAGTATACCTTTGACATATCTCAAAATTTGCTTTGCATCTTGCCAATGAGATTGTTGTGGTGAATGCATTAATCTACTAACTAGTCCAACTTCATAAAAAATATCAGGCCTTGTTGCTGTTAAATACCTTTAAATTTCCTATAAAACTTTTGAACCTCGTTGCATCTACCAAATTACCACTTACATCTTTCATTAGCTTTAATCTTTCTTCAACCGGTGTTTGCATTGTTTTAGAACATATAGAGCTTTCTTTAATCATTGGCTTCTTCTCCATTTTTCACGTATCCCGATGGTCGTTCAATATGAACTTCTGTAAGTATTTGATTCAAAAAAGTTGATTTCGCATCCATTTGCTCCAATAAGTTTGAGCAGCATGAGAGATAATCATACGAATAGTATCAAATCTAACAAGAGTAAAAACTTCAAAGTAATCAATACCTGTTTTTTACTCGTAATCTTTTGTGACCAATCTTACTTTATATTGTTCTACTTCACCATTAGGCTTGTACATTGTTTTGTACACTCATTTTACTCCGATTGCCTTCTTTCCTTTTGGAAGAGTAGTTAACTCCCATGTATCATATGAATTTCTTCATCCATTGTTTTATTTCATTGATTCTCTTTAATTGTTTGCTCAAATAAAAGTGGATCACAAACTACAAAGAAATGTAACTGGAAAGATTTTGTTTGTCTCCATCATCATCTTTATCATAACTAACTTCATAATTAGTGTTGGTCAATTAGCACGAAAGGGCTATGATTTGCATTTCAGCGAAGATGACTGCATTGTTAGTGATAAAGAAAAAGGAGTGATATATTGAAGGCAAATATGTTAAACAACTGTTTCTTTCCAACAAATATAAATTATGGCAATTTTACTTGTTGTAATTTTATTATTACTTATGATAATTGGTTATGGCACATGCGGCTTAAACATTTGAATTTTGGAAGCATTAAATTTCTTGTAAGTAAAAGATAGTTTTTAGGTTTACCATCAATTCAAATATTAGATAAGTCATGTGAGTCATGTATAATGGGAAAGAAGCATAGAGATTCGTTTCCCACAAAACAAGTTTGGAATTCTACAAAACTGCTGGAACTTGTGCATTCAGATTTATGCTACGTAGAAGTTTCATCCAATGGAGGTAACAAATACTTCAGTACTTTTATTGATGATTTCAGTAGAAAAGTATGAGTTTATTTTTTAAAGACAAAGTTTGATGCATGCGAAGTATTGAAAAAATATAAAGCATATGTTGAGAAACAAAATGGTTACTCTATAAAAAATTTAAGAACAAATAGAGAAACTAAGTAACTTATTTATGATGACTTCTTAAAAAAGCATGGATTTAAGCACTAACTAATAGCACAATACACTCTACAACAAAATCGAGTAAAAATAGAATTGTCACGGATATGATAAGAAGTATGTTGTTTTGCAAAAAGTTCTTAAAAGTTTTTGTACACAAGCTGTGGCATGTGCTATTTACATTTTAAATAGATGTTCTGTCAATAGTGTAAGTGATAAAACTCCACAAAAAGCATGGAGTGGACGAAAGCCTAATCTAAGTCATCTTGAAGTATTTGGGTGCATTGCATATCCACATGTTCCTGATGAATTGATGAAGATTCATCTCATCCTATATACTTAGACGCTCGCAATGTGAACATCATAGACCGACATATTTGCAAGATTATGAAGTTAATGATGATAAGGATGATGATGGAGACGAACAAAATCTTGCCAATTACATTTTTTTTTTTGCGGATTGTGATCCATTTTTTAGTATGTAGAATTATGTAGAAGGCTAGATTTATCTAGAATTATATAAAGGCAAATACTTGATGTTTAAGTAAGTCAAATACTTAATGTCTAAGAAAAACACCTAAGCATGTTGATGATTTAGAATTAAAAATTGAAGACAAACTCTTCTCATCATTTTGTCTATATAAAGGAGGAAGTTCTCTTCATTTTGTAACATCACTAAAAAGTGCTGTTAGAGAGAGAAAAAACTCCAACGAGTTTGTAGAATAAGTTTTATTTCGTGTCGTTTGTATTTGTATAGTAGTCTTTTAAAATCAATATAAATAGAGTGCGAATTTTTCCTTGAATCCATCTATTTTCAAGGCAATTATAATCTTTAAATTGCCAACATTAATCAATTGTTTTCTTCTATTACAAATTGATAGTGATATGGTCCAGAACCGAGGTTCCATTGTTATGCTACTGACAATATCATCTGATTTGCAGGTAAAATCAATTAACCAGGAATTTAGTCACGAGGTTAACCGCTGGACAGCTGAAGCTTTACAAGCCCTGCAGGAGGTATTTTGACATTTTTCTTAAAAACTGAATCTGTAACAAGAAGCATAGCTGCGTTGATTCATATCTATTTATAATATATGTTCTATATCTTATACTTTTGTGCCTATGGCTGATTGAAACATGAATTCATTTGAGAAGAGACGTGTTAGTTTCCATTGCTTTCACTTGAATTCTCTCCCGCTAAATGTAAATCCGTCTGATTATTTTTTTCCTTTTTATGCCATACAGTTCTTGTTATCAATTATAAGTATTTCAACGTATGCATTTTCAGTTAGAAATCTACTATTTCATTGTGACACCTTCATTTTTATCTTGTTAATCTGTATGGTTTCTAGATGCAATTACTCTCTTCTTCTATCTTTTATGCAGATTTGTTTGCATTTTTTTATTTATAACATGCTGTAACTGTTTTATTTCTTTGGTAGGCCGCAGAGGATTTTTTGGTTCATTTATTTGAAGATGGAATGCTCTGTGCAATTCACGCAAAGCGAGTTACATTAAGTAAGATTCAATTCCACAATTGAGATCATATCCCATTTATTGTTCTAAAAGCAATCTTTCTTCTTTCCTCATTTATCAGTAAGCCAATAGGTTATATTTGAATTTTCCTTGGTGAATTCACAATTGACAAAGCACACGATAGATAGTTACACTAGGTGAATTTTATGGACTATATTTATTCTAAGAGGAGGAGGAGGAAAGACTACAGAATATATTATTTATTTAATATTTTATTACTTAGAAGTTATTTTTTAGCAATCAATTTATTTTGGTGTCAGTTGTTTAGCGCAGGTTTGGATTTGGTTAGTTGGCAAATAAGAGAGTTTCATGTTTGTTAGAAGTCTAAAATGAGTCACTTGGTCTAATGCTTATATATATATATGGTTTTTGGCTTCGTTAATAAAATCATCAAAGAATTCAGTTAAACAAAGGGATAGACAGGTCTCTCTCAAGCTTTTGGATAAGCGTAGCTCTCCGTATTGAGCTCTAGAGTAGGCCTAGCTCCTCTTTTAGCTCCAACAATTAACTCTAAGGTCCTCACAAATTTGTTGTCCCCGTGACTCTATCCTGTTATCGGAGTCGTAACAACTTAGTATCAGAGTCAAATGTCATGGGGCTTACAGCTAATTATACGTGGGAAATTGATAAGATATTTCGCCAATTATTGGAAGGATAAGTTGTTCTTTTCGCCCGATTTGACGCTTTGTTAGTGACCATGGGAGAGAGCTAACCAAGCAAGGAAGATGTTGTGTGATCCACTGGAATGTTCAGAGTCCAAAAAAGCCAAAAGTATGTTGGAGAAAAAAATTGAAGGGATTGTGGTCCCTAGTAAATGAAAAAACAAGAAATTGTTGCTGTCAAAAGATTGTTAGTTACAGAAAAAGAAATATCAATTCTGCGAGAAGAAAAATCGACCAGCAACAAAAAGATAATAACTAGAAGCAGCGTCAACAAGGTTGAAATTCCGTTGCCTTCTTAAAAGGTATTTCATGGTCTGCATTAAGAACAAAAATTAGGTCTGCTTAAGTCACAACCACACTATAGCAACAGAATTTTGATTCTTAGTTGTGTTTGAGCATGAGGGCAAACTCGTTTTTTGAGGAAGGAAGGAATGTTGTGGACTAAATTTATTTCAATCAATGGAAAAAAGACTGCAGAATATATTATTTATTTAATATTTTTTTATTTAGATGATATTGTTTAGAAATCAGTTTATTTTGAGTCAGTTGTTTAGTGCAGGTTTGGATTTGGTTAGTTGGTAGATGAACCTTGAGAGTTTCGGGTTTGTTAGAAGTCTAGAATGAGTGCTTATATATATGGTTGTTGGCTTCATTAATAAAATCATAAAAGAATTCAATTAAATAAAGAAATAGAGAGTTCTTTCTCTCGAGTTCTTGATAGGTGTAACTCTTCATATTGAGCTCTAGGATAGGTATAGCTTCCCTCTAAGCTTCAACTTTTATCTTGTTTTCCCATGACCAGATCTTGTGAATTTAGACCGTGACAGTGGATGAGACTACACAATTGTTTATAGGGATGCATTGTAGCTTTTTCAAACTAAATGCAGTAAGCATTGCTAGTTGGTTCACGGAATTTAGCAGTTGCAACAGAGTGAGAAAAAAGATTTGACTTGTTTGTTTTCTCATTTTCAGTGAAGAAGGATTTTGAGTTGGCGCGTAGGCTTGGAGGAAAAGCGCAACCTTGGTGAGTGACTCTTTCCTCTTTCAGAGTCTGGACCACCATCTCTGCAGCTACTACATACTACATGGGTGTTCTGACAGATAGGTGTAGGATTTTCAACATCATTCATATTATGACTGCATCATGGAGACTACTTGTAGCATGTAAAAACATTGGACTCTGGTTCATGTTATTTTAAAGTGTAAAGAAGATAGGTTACTTTATCAGAGTATTATCATGTAGTATGATTCTATCATGTAGCATTTGGTATATTTAGCTGTCATTTAAGTTTAGCCTGAATCTTATCTTCCCGTAGATGTTTTATGCGTTGGGCCAGAAATGCAATGGACAGAGAGTTGATTTTTGATATATGACTGAACAGTAATTGAGCTTTTCTAATCTATATGGAGCGTGAAGTTTAAGAGTTCTATGAAGGTAAGATACATTTAATTGGTGGTTAACCAAGTGTTTTGTCATTAATTACATGAATAAAGTTTAAAAAATCAGTGATTAATTGTACAAAATATTACTCCTCTTACTAATTGTATGAATGAGTTCCAATATTTTTAAATTTGAGGTATTGTTGACAAATGAGAATAATAATATAACATTATTGTTATTCATAACAGTCCAATCTAAACATAACTTTAGTTCCTCTGCTTTCCTCACACAACTCGAGATTACTTGCAAAATCTAAACATAACTTATTCTCGCATTGGTAGCTTTGAAAAAAAAGTAGTAGCAGTAAATCTGTTGTGCCACAAGTAGTCTGCTGCTCTTAATAAACCATTAGTAATAGCAGGAATCGTCAATCAACACATCATTTTACAAGGTAAACGATGGAAAATATTTAGCAATTTATAAACAAACGGATAAAAACAAAGGATGATAATATCTTGGACAGTCAGACTTCATCTATTACTTCAACCGCAGACCAGGGACATTGCTAAGCCCCATCTTGCCCAGTATACGCTTCAGTAGAGCAGGAGGCTTCTCGAGTCCCATACTTCGACTGAACTCATTTGCAAGTTCAACCAACTTATATTTGTCCTTCCCAACTTTCTTGTTGGAATTATAATAACCTAGCCACGCCTGATATGCTGCTTCTTTCTCCTTCATCTCCACATTTGACAGCGCCCGTTCTACCTGCACTTCACCATACTTTTACTTGTCACTCTTATTTAAGCTTCTCAATTATTTCGTTGCAAACAAGTTTTTCGTCGCATCATATTCATTTTCTACATTCACAAGCAACTTAGGTCATAAACTATTTGGATACAATGTGCACCTTTTTCTTTGTGTCTGGGTCTACTAATGGTGCTGGAGCTTTTGATATTGGCAAATCCTTCACAGTGGATAAGAAGACTTCCTCCCAAGGTGCCAGTAATAGAATCCCTTGTCCTATTTTACCTTTACGCCCAGTTCTGCCTAGTCGATGTATGTATTGCTCTCTGTCAGCTGGTAGGCCTACCTGCACTTACAAAAAGGTATTTCTTTTTCTTGTTATTTTAGTTCAAACAATAATTCACTAGTTTTGAAAAAAGAGTTAATATCAAAGTCTCGAAACAAGCTTCAACACCGAGCACAAAAGAAAAATCAAATAGTTCAAAGCAGCAGTCCATTCACATAATCATTTCTTATGGAATATTGTCATCTATGTAGGTAGAATCTTCTCTAAAGGGTAAAAGGACTTGAAAACTTCAGATGTTTCTCACCGAGACGGCCCATATTTGACATGTCAAATCCAAATTTGATTAGCAGAGTTGAAGACAAAATAACAATAATTTGTATCAGAAAAGTAGAAAGACAATATTATCAACATGCCTGTACAACAAGGGTCACATCTGGATAATCAACTCCACGTGCAGATACATCAGATGTCACAAGTATAAGGCCCTTCGATTTTCGAAATTCATCGGACACCCTAGTCCTGTAACTCTGAGGTTTCCTTGAATGGATCTCTCTAACATTCAACTTTAACTCGCCAAGAAGAGAAGCCACCAGTTTAGTCATCATAGCAGTCGTACAAAATACAAGAACCTAAACAAGAGAAAGAACTCAGTTTTGGTACTGAAATCAGTTATAATTTTGGCAGTTAGAGGTCTCGATACGTTAAAAAGACAAAAAAAAAAATCATTAAAAGCTAACAAAGTCAAATAAAATGTTGAAATAGTTGAAATCAGTAATTGGAAATTGATTACATACGTTGCAAACAACATGTATCTTACCTTATAATCAATGTTATCTGCAACATGATCTTTCAAAAGGGCAAACAATGTTGAGAAATGATCATCTAATGGAGCAATCAAATGCATTTGTTCAACCTGTAAGTTCATCAAAATAAGAGTTAGAAATAAGAAATGTTCATAGATAGATTGCATGGACAATGAGAAAAATCCTACTTGAGCATGTGTTTCCTCTGTTCCCTCCTTAACTGTATTGATGAACTCATGGTCTCTCTTCAAGGCAACATGACAGATTTGGCGAACCTTCACCCAGAAACATTTATCAGAACTCTTCATTGTCTGTGAGTAATTCACGTGATGGAAAGTCATGGTGAAATGATAAGAAAGAAACCTCTTCAGGAACTGTAGCAGAAAACAGAAGTGTTTGGCGCTGTACTGGAACAGCTTTAATAATTTTCTCAATGTCTCTGCGAAATCCCATGTCTAGCAAATGATCAGCCTCATCAAGTACAAGAACCTTCAAGCCCATCAACCTCGTTGCAAACCCTGGAGTATTCTCAAGATGATCTTTGAGCCTTCCAGGTGTAGCAACAAGAACCTGTAAATTAAAAGTGTAAAAAATAATTAAAAAAAAAATATCCCTAAATAAAATTCTTCTCTACTTACCAATCTTAATACACACACACACACACACACACACACACTTAGCATACATTAGGCTGCATATCACTACTCAAAATTGCACCGATTTCTAGTAGCATTCATTCAGTTCAGTACAGATATTTGTCAGCATTCAAAATTAGAGGATACCATTTATGCACGAGGAATGCCTTGGGTAAAGTTTTGCTCACCTGGCAAGGGTTTGCTTGCATCTGCTTTTGTTCCAAAGCAGGTCTAGTACCTCCAATCACTACTTGGGCGCCAATGGAGGGGTGATACTTCAATAGGGTGTTTGCTTCAGCAGTAGCTTGGAGTGCCAGCTCCCTAGTTGGGCAAATGACGAGCACAAGAATTGGGGGATGTTTTTTGTCACGACCAGCAGGAGGAGATTTCAGAACCACTTCAATTGCTGGAAGCTAGAAAACATAAATGATAAAAATAGCCCAGAAATTCTCAGGATCTCATGTTTCCTTAATCCATGCAAGCAAGTAAATTTAATCGGAGCACTATATCACAGTAAAGAAATGGGCAGGCAAAAAGTTTATCCATAAGTATGCACTTGCATGCTTATGTTCTCGAGGCATTCAATATCATGTTGATTGTAACAATGCAAACATAAAGCGACATCTTACCAAAAATGCTACTGTCTTCCCTGTGCCTGTCTTAGCCTTTGCCAGAATGTCTTTGCCTACAAACGACCAGTAGAAGAAGTTTTAGTTTATGAAAAAACACAAGAACAACAAAATTGGAGGCATTCAGGTTCAAGACAGATCAGTATGAGTATAATCATATCGCATAATTCATTCTTAGAAATCAACCATAGTGAACAAATAACTGAAAAAAGAACAGAATAAACCTTTAAGAATGATGGGAAGAGTCGCCTCCTGGACAATAGTCAATCTCTCATATCCAGCAGCCTTTGTTGCTTTCAAGGACAAAGGAGATATTGAACATTGATCAAATCTGCAGGAATTTACAAAACTCGCATTTCACAGACAAAAAAGAAGGTGACCTTCTCCACTACAAGGCAAAATATTACATACACACAGCCATAGTCATAACCATAAATGCCATACCTAGTCTGACTCATAAAATCGTTATCTCGAGGTGAACTTGGTCTAGCTGTATTACTAATTTCCTTGTCCAATCCCAAAGAAGGAGCTACATTTCTCCTTATCAAATCATCATAATCATCATTTTCTTCGACATCATCGCTATCCTCTTCGTGAATCAAAGTCCCAATATTCTGCATTTTTCGCTTTATACCATTTCGATCATTTCCTTCTTCTCCATCACTAACAAACCCGAACAGCCCTTTTTGCTCATGTTTCCCCTTCTTAAAACCCACATTCCTCTCTCTCACTCCTCTCCTCCCATTCCCCTTGGCCCGCGAACCAATATTTGCCACACTCTGACCCTCACCACCATTAATTTCCTCTCTATTAAACTGAGTTGAACCAAAGTGGCCTCTAATTCTCCTAATGGCACCACCACCAATCTCATCATCACTCTCTCTCCTCCTCTTCTCAGGCCTTCCACTCTTTTTCCCTCTGGCACGGGGAGCATCCATATCAGAATCGTCAAACCTCCCTTTCCTCAACTCACCAACCCAATCACTGAGCTCAGCTTCGTCTTCAATTAGACTTTTTGAAGCCTTAACTGAAGTGGGTGGGGTTCGAAAAGGGCGGGTGGAGAAGTTTGAATTAGTAGGTCCGAAGAAGCTGTATTTGAGCTTGAAAGGGAAGAAGCGCTTCAAAGTGGGCGTCGTTGGAGTGCAGGTGAGAGCGGTAGTGTGGTGGTGGAGAGTGGTGGGTGTTAAGAAGCGGAGTTGTGGAAGTAGTTTTATACGCATAGCTGAAAGAGTGTGTGTGTTATAATTAGATGTAGGGTTTTGGTTTGTGAGGTTTTACAAGTGTGAGGGTTTAAGGAGGGAGGTGAGTGTAGTAGGTGGTAACTGGTGGACTCTTAAAACGAGCCGTATTGGACTTGGGTGCATACGTGGTACTGTTTTGGGCCCAAATGAATTTAATACAATTCATTAATTTTTTAATAATAATATCATTTAATATATTTAAAAACTTAAAAAAAATCACTAAATAAATTTTTAATTATATAATATGATTTTAATAAAAAAATAGATTATTAATGGTATAAGAAATAACGGCATAGTGTTTTGTGGATGCTAATAAAAATATAAAAATAAATTTAAGAGGTTATTATTAAAAGACATATTGATAAATGGTAAAAATAAAATAAATATTGTAAAAAATAGTACCATACAAAAATTTCTAGATATAATTTAATTATAAAAATTAATAAAAGTAGTTAAAGAATAATAGTAAGCAATTTTTTTTATAAAAAAAAAGTATTAAATTAGAAAAAAAAATGATAAAGTTGTATATAAAATAAAAAAGTAAATAAAAAATTGAAAGTAGTGAAAGAAAGTGGGGTGAAAATAGGGAAGGTAAGTAAGAAAGTGAGAAATGGGATGGGGAAGTGAAGAAATAAAGAGAGGAAGGCGGATTGGATTCCATTGAATAGAAGGTTTTGGAAGTGATAGATATTATATTAAACGGAGAGGAGGCAGCCACGATACTCTCACTTCCTCCTCATACGTCACAAACTATCACATCATCTCATCTCACGGAGGGCAGGATTTGCTTCCTCTCTATTACCATACATACTAAACCATTTCCTCCAAACCAATCATTTCTTAATTCATTTTAAACCCCAATTAAGTGTCCCATAAATTTTATCATGTTCCGCCATTTTTCACCTCCCAGACACATCACTTTACTTTACTTGAAAGAATGCAACGATATGAAATGACTTAAAATATATGGTTTGTTCAAAATAATTTCTAAGCTGCTGTGTGCTCTCCTGGTAGCTAGGCATTTGCATTGGAGTCCAGTTTAGTAAAGACGAAATGGAGATCCATAATAGAGGTTGATTGTACAGCAGGATCCAGTCCAGTAACCCAATAGCTATAATATGAAGGTGCTTTTAAAATGAAGGGATCCGAGTTAGTTTTGATGGACAACGTGTAGGGTCATGCCTTCTAAAATATGCAGATAAGATAATAATCATATCTCCTAATTAACCATCTCTAAAATCAACACTTCATTTTTTATATTCCATTTTTGTTTAAGCCCCTACACTACACATTAATGATCGAAGGGTAATTCATGTTGCAGGCACACTGTAAATATTTTACATCATAATTCTAATAATAGGGAGTTAGCTGTGAATGATTGAAGACGATAATACAAAAATAGATAAACAAAACCAAAATTCCGAAATGAAAAACTATATTCACACCCACACACACTTGCCTCGACTACCCACGATGTGTTAGTTAGACTGACAATCTAATCTTTCCATGAAAACTTAAACCCAGTTCGAGTCCGAAAAAAATTGCCTTCATGAGGAAAGAGTTATGTCTCTCACTTCGAACCGAATTAATCTCAGTCAATGTATTGGAATACAGGAGATTCAAACAAAAAAAACACACTTGCCTCGACTCGTGCCGTCACCACACTTTGAATAAATACAATACTCCACATCCACATAACATATCTAGTCATCCTAGTACAAACCAACTTAACTACCCACTCACATTCACCACCGTCTGCCCTTCAATGCCATAACACCACACCCCGCCCTTTCCATTTCTTCCCCTTCTCTACATTTTACTTCCCAAAACCCCTTCTCTACATTTTACTTCCCAAAACCCCTTCCTTTCCTTTCACTCACAATTCCTGCTTCCCCTTTCCTAATTCCTTCTAACTATAATTATTCTTTCCTTTTTTTTTTATCACTTCACACTGCATCGGGATCTTCTTAAAGGTAATTTACTATATTTTAATCGCAGATCTTTACATTATTATATCCGCTTACTTTATTAAAGTCACTCTTTTTTTTGTCAAACTATCCTTTTTTTTTTAATTACAAATGGAGAAACTTAGGTTATTACGCTGAAAGTTGAGGTCTCTATTAGTTTTCCATAATTATTGTACAATATTTTTCATTCTGTTTGTTAAATGCGAGTAATTGGTCCGTCAACTATTATTTGATTATTTTTATCAAGTTAAACAATGCTTGTGGTTGTCCCAGTTCGGAAAATGACTATTGGGATAACTGTTTATTTGAGTTTTAAGACTTCGAAGAGAGCTTTTGGTTTATTACCGTGTAATTTGGACTTTATTGTTTGCAGAGTTTCGTGTTTTAAAACCGACATTTTAATTTTAGTGTTGGAGATTTCTTCGGTGATAGTTGAATTGTCTTGCTTTTTCTTCAGCTGAAAATCTGTCTTATTCATAACTATTATGGAAGTAAGAATTTGTTTAGATGATGCTGTGGCATTTGTGGAGCATTTTCTGAGCTGAGCAAGGAGATGCATTCAACTTGTTGTCAGCTTTAATGGAAACTTTACAGGTACAATTATGTGTTCAATGTCACTGCTAAGTGAAAAAAAAAATCTCCGATTCTAAATTCAATTATAGTAAACATTGTATTTCAAAATGATGTAGGGATTTTAAATGCATCTACGTTCTTCATATTCAGAGTATTTTGTTCAGTTTAGCTTTGTTAGTGTGCGCGTCAACTTTGCGAGCTATTGTGAATAATAAATAATAAATTGAATTGGATTTGGCAATTTGTTGATGCAATGGAAACACCTTATTTCTTGATATGCCATTTCATACTTTTATGGGGTTTGAGCAATCAGTATGAATTCTATGATCTATTTCGAATTTGGGGAAATTTATTATTCATTGAATAAAATTAAGGCTAGTTTGATAAACACCTACTTGTGTCTTTAAGAAGTTATGTTTTGAAGGGCTAGTAGTTGCATTGGTGGTAGTAAATATTATTACTTTGGATTTAAAATGCTGATGATTAAATATGTTGGTGTTTCATAATACAGAACTCACAAGAAGTACAGTCATCAACCCAACAGTCTCAGGATTCTCAAAGTGACCAACAAAACAATCATACAGCAGAGGCTCCGGCGAATGACTCTGGTTCAGTTTCTGCTTCAAGCAATGATGGCCAAAAGGTTTCACGACAAGATATCGAACTTGTAAGAGCTCCAAGCCAAACTTATTTTCTTTGTCTTTCCCAGGGCAGCATCCTCTGTAGTTTAATTACTTCTGGTATCTCTGCCCTCTTGTTCATAATACCAATTATCGAGTATGTAGGTCCAGAATTTAATTGAGCGGTGCCTACAATTGTATATGAATAAAGATGAGGTGGTCAAAACCCTTCTGACTCGTGCAAGGATAGAGCCTGGATTTACTACTTTAGGTAGGCTTCTTTTTTGTAATTATCTGTCTTTCCTGACGTCTCAATACAAGTTCTTAATGGACTTAAGGTGATGTGAGGATTTCCCGTCTTATATTCTTAGCTAAAATATTTATGCCTAAAGGAAACACCATTGCCAGTTTTATTTTTCTGTTTAATTTAAGTTTAATGTTTGTTTTGATCTTTTCTTTTGCTTTCAGTGTGGCAAAAGTTGGAAGAAGAAAATGCTGAATTTTTCAGGGCCTATTACATTAGGCTAAAACTGAAGAAGCAAATAATCTTATTTAATCATTTGCTTGAACATCAATACCACTTAATGAAGTATCCTGTACCTCCAAAAGTTCCTTTGGCCCCCATACAAAATGGAATTCATCCCATGCCCGGTAAGTTCATAGTTTCTGTAAGTATGTCTGGTGAGGTACATTCCCTCTTTTTGAAAAAACAATTGTAGAGAAACTGAATGCTATTTGTATACTTGTGTTCTTTTTAAAAAAACATTTCGTTTTTGTATTTTCTCTATTTGGTGAAAACTTCATCAGTTGAGAAATTAACTGCCGTCATGTTGTCCACGGATGAGTGCTACTAGAGGTGTTGTGGTGCCTTTAGAATTCCATTAAGGAGTTGGTAATCTATTGTTTATGTGCAACAGTCAAGTTTACTGTAACGCTGCAGCTGTTATTCAATGACTCTTGTTTGCAGTGCAGTTAACAATTTACCAATGGGATACCCAGTCATCCAACAGCCTCCAATGCCTGCTACAGGCCAACCCCATGTCGATTCCATGGGCTTATCAAGCTGTCATGTGGTTAATGGAGTTCCCGCTCAAGGAAACTTTCATCCAATGCGATTGAATTCCGGGAATGAGTAAGAATATTTCAATCACTCTATGGATTTTATCATGTGAATGAATCATTTAACTGGTTCTTTCTTTTTATCATGCGAATGAGTTATGTTCTTGGCTACTCTAGTGTGCATTTATTATCACGTCAATGAATTGTTTAACTGGCATCTGGCTGTTTAGTCATGGAAAAGGAAAAGAAAGCTGACGTAGCTATATCTGTACCTTGTAGCATGGTAATTGAAGACACTTCAGCTGATGTGGCTCCTTTAGTTTCACCAACTAATGGTACGTCATCAATGTCAGAATTGCCCGTGAGTCCTACCTCAGTAGCTTCTGGTGGTCATTTTCCTTTCACTGCATCAGACATGTCTGGGATGGGAGTTGATACATCAGCACTAGATACAGCATTTACATCAGATGTGGCAAGTTCAGTAGGATTGCCTATTGGACCAGATGGGCCTGTTAATTCCAAGGATTCCCTTAGGTCACTGGATCAGATTCAGTGGAATTTCAGCCTCTCAGATCTAACAGCCGATCTCTCAAATTTGGGAGGTAATTGCATTTTGTTAAGCATATCATCACTTGGATGAAAGATTTTCTCTGAAGTAAAACAAGGAAATGGTTTTAGAAGTCTTTCAAGCATTGCTTTTTATGATGAAGTTTATATAACCCTTGTTTCGTATACGTGTTGAATGTTGAGGACTAGTTTTTATGCTGTATTCTTGACTATCTAGTCGACAGCGTGCACACGATAGAATTTCCTGTATTTTGACAGCAATGTATCATTTTTTTTTTGAATTCTTACAATAGCTTAATCATTATTAATGCAACAATGTCCGTATTTGAAGGATGTTTTATTGTTTGTTGATGGAAGCAGGCAATATGTGTTTACTTTATTATGATTTCTTCAAAGTCTGTGCTCAAGTCCTATAAACTGTTGCTCATTACTTTTTTTATTTATTCTATTACGATATCTTCATAGTTTTAAATTTTTGAATGTTTTCATTTTGTAGATTTAGGAGCCCTTGGAAATTATCCAAGTTCCCCGTTTCTGCATTCTGATTCTGAAATGATACTTGATTCTTCAGAGCAGGAGGACATAGGTAAAAGAAAGCATTTTGTATTTTGTGAAGCATTTCAAAGATTGCAAATGTCTTCCCTTTCATAAAACTGTCTTACAGAAATTCAGCTATGGAGTCGTATTTAGCGTGTTGCTTATAACTGACACTGCAACCTGTAACAGTGGAGGACTTTTTTGTTGATTCTGTTCCTGGGCGGCCGTGCTCACAGTCAGACGAAGAGAAACCCTGAAGACAAAGGTGAGGTCTGTCAAATTGCTCATCAAAATTGTTAGGATAGGAGAATTTAGAAAAAAAAATTGATTTCTATATGTTTTGTAGTGAATTTAGTTTACATTTATTATGATGAACATGTATGAATATTTGACTAGTGGTAGCGACATAGTTTGTGTCTGCATTGGGATGATGATAGGAGAGTTAGTGATGTGGTAGTTAGTTGTAATTGTGAGTTCAGCAATAAAAGAAAAAGGTAAAATTGGATTTGACTCTATGTTCCTTGCAAAGTTATTTAAACTCCATTGGAGTTAAGTATTACTTGATCTCGAAACGATTCATTGTGCATTGTGAAGGTGTTTGATGAGAAAGTGGGGGTTTGTGTTTGATGGCTAGATACATGTGGATTCTGGAAAGTAAACTTGAATTGAAGCTTTTACACATTGGGTTTGAATGGATTCATGAATGCATGCACAATTACAAACCACTTGGAAGAATTCATAAACTGTTTGGAGTACAATTCGTGCAGGCAATGCAGGGTCAAAGTTGTAGGCTACAAAACAAAGACGACGACTTAAAACTTTGGAGTGTTCTCTTGAACATGAGATAGGGTAATTTGGAAGAGGATGGTGGTTAAATAAGAAGTTGGAATCTCCCCTTCCCTTCCAGAATACATAAATACTTTGTATATAAACATGGTCATGCATGCGTATACGCAATTGTTGTTTAACTACGGCTCTGGGTGGCACCCAATTCACAACACATTCCCTCCCTCTAATAGTTTACCAATATTTCAGTCATATTTATTTATTTTAAAGTGGAATTAGATATTTTGAAGTTGCTTGTCCCCTATCATATGATCACAATACAAGGAAGGAGGTGGATTAACTCGTCATTCATTGCGAAAGTTAGTTTGTGTAATATCTCTAATCTATGTATAAAGTTGGTTCACAAACTCATGCTTATCAATTATTTTCATCCAAAAGACACCATCATTGGCTTCGCAAAAAGAAAGGTATAGAGTGGAGTCCACAAATTCTATCTCAAAGGATGCTTTTTGTGATTTAGATTCCAATGATAATTCATCAACTTTATTTATTGATGGTGAAATATGAGATAAATATTCCATGCATATATGTTAAAATAGCAGTTGTCACTCAATGCATGGTCATATACGTATGTATCTGCTGTGCATCAAATTAAGGGCAAATCACTATAAGATAAACGTATTTTGGGATTTCAACGAGAACAATGTTGGAGCTACGCACAGAGAGAGAGAGCATTTGAATTGAGGAGCATAATTAGCAGTTGCTCCAACCAAAAAATGTATACAACATATTTAAAGCCACGTGCAACATGCATTTTCAACTTTATTCACACTTTAAAATTAAACAAAAAGAAAAGCGGCCCCACATTTAATAATAATAATATTATTTATGTTGGTCCTCGTAGAAAAGTAAGACCAAAATAAAAGTAAAAACCCACTAAAACTTGCCATTCCTCTTTCAAGTCTTTGTTTTTTTTTATATCCTCTCACCCGCCTAGACTAATTCGGATTTTAAGAGAGAGACACAATTCCTCATTTACGAAAGCGACTCAGACTCAAACCTGATTTCAAATTTTCACGACAGATTTAATTGCTAATCCAACCAAAATCCATCACCTCCTCGGTTTCTTTCAAGTCTTTTTGAGTAAACTAAACTGCCATTTCACACATCCATTAACCTCTCTCTCTCTCTCTCTCTCCACGAACTTTCTTCTTCTTCTTACCAAGTCAGTCTTCAATCACGAAATTTCTTTACCTCTTCCGCACTTTTATATCTTCCCTTCCGCTGCCTTAATTTGTTTCTTCTTCCCCCTCAAATCATTCCCTTACACAACTAAATTTCACAATCATACCAACAACTTCCTGCATGCTTCTTTCAAACTTCCCGCCTCTCTCAAGCTCAAGCTTTCTTCCTTTTCTCTTCCCGTACGTTTGTTTTCTCCATAACTTTATTTTTTCGTTACAGATATGAGTTTTTATTCTATGAATTTTACGTAATGTTTTACAGTTGAACAATCGGAAGCTCAGGAAATTAATATGAAAAATAAGTTTGTCAGGTTTGTTTCTTCTTCATGCTTAATTTATAACTTCAGTCTTCAGTTGATATATCACTTGTGTTAATTATAAGCTATGCCTCAGACTGCATATCTTTTATTTGCCTTGTGCCTCATCTGCTATTATGTGATATTCAACATAATAGAATATCTCACAAATTTCAAAACTATTGCTCCTTTTTTTTGCTAAAAGCAGCTTTATGATTTCTGGTACTTCAGGTTTAGAGATGGGAGTTCACAGAACTCCTTTAATTCTGATAGGCACTCAAACTCTGAAAAAGGGTTTTCTGCAACAAGAGTGAGGAAAGCTGTAAGCTCAATCAAGTACGGTGTATGCAGAGGCTGGCAGATTGGTTCTGAGAGGATTAGAAGACTAAAGAAGCCTTCAAACGACTCCAAAGATCTGTATAACCATTTAGGAACTACTAAAACGACAATTCTTGATCCGCAAGGTCCATTTCTCCAGAGATGGAACAAAATTTTTGTATTTGCCTGTGCCCTTGCGATTTCTCTGGACCCTTTGTTCTTCTACCTTCCTGTTGTTGACAGGAAAAATGTCTGCCTTGAACTGGACAAGAAATTGGAAACTACGGCAGTAGTTCTTCGCACAACCATTGATGCTTTCTACATTCTTCGCATCATATTTCAGTTTCGGACAGGGTTTATTGCTCCTTCTTCTCGTGTTTTTGGAAGGGGTGAGTTGGTTCAGGACCCTGGAGTCATTGCCAAGAGATACTTAGCATCACACTTCATTGTTGACATTCTTTCCATACTTCCACTTCCTCAGGTATCTCTTCTTTCTTCTGTCCGTAATGTCGTAGTATCCACACTGCTTAAAGATAATATAGCAGTTTGATCATCAATTTTAATCCAACAAGTTGTTCAAACTAAGATTTTCTGTTTCTGCCTCTTTTCAGATAATGATTCTAGCCCTCATTCCAAACTTGAAAGGCCCGGTTTCACTGGTTACAAAGAACATTCTGAAGATTGTAATTCTTGTTCAATATGTTCCAAGGTTCATGCGAATCTATCCTATTTACAAGGAGGTAACTTCAACTTCAGGCATACTCACAGAAACTGCATGGGCCGGAGCTGTCTACAATCTAGTGCTGTATATGTTGGCAAGCCATGTAAGTAAGGTTTCACAATTCTGTTACCTTTACATTGTTTCAGTAATAACCATACATTTTGTGGCTTTTCTTGGCAGATTATGGGAGCGTCTTGGTACATGTTGTCAATAGAACGAGAAGATAGTTGCTGGCATGATGTGTGCAAAGGCAACTCTACTTGCGATTCTTCAAATTTGTATTGTGGTAGACATAAGACTGATACATATAAATACTTGTTAGAAAACTGCTCTTTCATCGAACCTGATGACATCAAGAATTCGACACAATTTAACTTTGGAATCTTCACCGATGCTCTATCATCTGGTGTGACTGATTCAATGGCTTTTCCAAAGAAGTTTTTCTACTGCTTTTGGTGGGGTTTACGCGGCTTAAGGTATTGGAGACAGTTCCACACTAACCTCATCTTGACAGAGTTAACATCTTTTTGCTCACCTTTTTTAAATCTGTTTGCAGCTCTCTGGGCCAAAATCTCAAGACCAGCACCTTTGTTCCGGAGATTCTATTTGCTATCTTCATTTCCATTGCAGGGCTGGTTTTATTTGCATTGCTAATCGGAAATATGCAGGTTGGTTCTTGATCATGATCTCATTGCTTCTACATATTTATTGCTCAACTGATGAGGAATTGTTGATTGTTATGCTTCCTGGCATCGCAGAAATATCTGCAATCCACAACAGTAAGGATTGAGGAAATGAGAGTGAAAAGGAGAGATGCAGAACAGTGGATGTACCACCGTATGCTTCCTGACAATGTGAAAGAAAGAATCAGACACTATGAGCAATACAAATGGCAAGAAACCAGAGGCGTTGAGGAACAGACTCTGATTCGTAGTCTTCCCAAAGATGTCAGGAGGGATATAAACCGGCATCTTTGCTTCGAGCTAATAAAAAAAGTGAGTAATGTCCTCCATATATATTTACAGATAGCTTGATACATTAAAGTGATTCCACCAAATTGAGCTAATAAGATTATTAAATCCATAGGTGCCGCTGTTTGAAAAAATGGATGAACAAATACTGGATGCAATCTGTGATCGTCTCAAACCAGTGCTTTACACAAAGAACAGTTGCATAATCCGAGAGGGGGATCCAGTGGACGAAATGTTGTTCATCATGAGAGGAAACTTGGAGAGTATAACCACAAATGGTGGAAAGACAGGCTTCTATAACGCAGCATATCTACAGCCTGGTGACTTCTCTGGAGAAGCACTTCTTACCTGGGCTTTGGACCCGCAACCTTCATCCAATCTCCCTATTTCTACCAGAACTGTGAAAGCTCTGTCCGAGGTTGAAGCATTTGCTTTAGTTGCTGAAGATTTGAAGTCTGTGGCCTCCCAGTTTCAACGTCTTGCCCACAAGGATATCCAACACATATTCAAGTAAGACATCACAAGTTTTTTTTGATTTTCATTATATTCCCTGAAAGCTAAATGCTTAAATGAATTCATCGACGCTTTTCCAGATTCCACTCAGTGCAGTGGAGGACATGGGCGGCCAGTTTCATACAAGCAGCATGGCGTCGCTACTGGAAAAAGAAGCAAGCAAAACTATTGAGACAAGCTGAGGAGGATCTGCAAGACGCTTTGGCAAATGAGGTTGGCACTTTGCCAAGTCTTGGTGCCACCTTATATGCATCAAGTTTTGCAGCCAAAGCGTTGCGAAATTTACGCCAAAATGGAGCACGCCCTGGAAAACCTCCACAACGATTGCAACTGCTGCCTCCTAAGCCATCTGAACCCATATTTTCTCCTCTTGGCCATACACCATAACTTGTCAACTGCTAGTAATGCAGTCCATTCAGGTACACACTTGGAAGCTAAAACATAGAAATATAAAAGTTAGGAGTTTGGATCCTTTATGTTTATAATTGTAATTAGTTCTTTGTTTTCTTTTTCTTCAAAATTTGTTATAGAGGAGGTTGTTATCTTTACAACTTTATGTCGAGTTCATCTTTCACCTCTAATGGTGTATATTGTATAACAAGACAAGAACTTTTGTGTCAAAGTTTGATTCCCTTCTGTTGAACTCTCTTGATTAAATAGAGTTTTTACAACATAACATATGCCTAAATTACAATCAATAATTATATATTGTAGGAAAGAAATCAATTTACATAATGTGACAGCAATGATATGATAATATGCTGGTGAGTCCAGTTATTGTATGCAAATGCAAATGATATTATGTTCAACGCTAAGTAGTTAAATACTGAATTACATGCCATTTAAGTGCAAAGAATATGGAATATATATATAAAAAGAAATACCACTAGTAGACTTTTACGACAATCACTGCCACTAACAAAAGAAAGAAGTTTGTTCCAAAAAAAAAACGAGAGAAAGAAGTATTGATGTATGCTACTCAAAAGGACTGACACCTATTCCCCTATATACAAGTAAGTATGTTGCATGGAGTTGGTTCTTTCTTTTTCCATGTGTCACAGTTCCTGTCATGCATGTCGAGATTCAGACTTGTAATCTGTAACCCGCTTTCTGTACACGGAATTTACATTTGGAACTTCAACTCGTGGAGAGACCATATTAGTCAGAGGCTGGAAGTTTGTATTTCCCACAAACCAGTAAAGCGCCCATTTCAGATTGCAGAGAGTGTATTTCAGAGCTTTCGTCCAGTTTTCCTGCTTATTGAAGCTCTGTGTAATAGAATGGCTTTCCACCTTGTCATTCTCAATCCTGCACGATTAATGTCATTAGTATAGGAGCCATGTATCGAGCATTACTCGACGACCTTCCTTGGGACAATTCTCATTGCTCTGCATATCTATGCACCCAACTAATCCAAAGGTGATATGGAATACTACTCCATATTAGTAGGGTGAACTCACTTGTATGGAAGTTTGAAACGTTTCTCTAGGGGAATGTTGTTTTCTTGATCCTTTAAGTAGGCAAACTCAGCAAAATCTTTGAGGCACGTTAGAAACAATGTCATTGCTCTGTCGTATCGAGTACTCCAGAACAGATTTACTGGCCCAAACCTAAACAATACAGCTAATTAGCACAGACAAAGAATAAATGAAATGAGGACTCAAATCTAGAAGCGAAAATTGAATCCTTGCTTGAGATCAATTAACGATAAGACTTTTTTTCCCCAAATTGAAGCAAATATCAACTACTTGAACACTGTTTCTCTCAAGATTTAAACAAAACAAGATATTATGCAATTTGAGGCAGTAAAATCAACTAGTTGATGCATATATACTCCAAGGGAATGAAATATGCTCCTCACTCAAGTTATAGTCATTCCAATTTAAAAACTCAAATCAAATGTGACTGAGTGAAAAAAAAAACTTACAGATCATACACAGTGTTGTTGCTGTCCATAATTCGTGGGTAGCTCCCCATGGGAAGCATTTTTATTCGATATCTAAAGTTATCTCATTAAGGACTTTCAAATGAACATGCACTATTTCAGTACAACTTAGATTAACTGCATAGTACGAAGTACGCAACAAAGCAAATAAAATATTACAACATAGAGCCAACAGATGTATACATCTCTAAAAAAAATAAAAGCAAAATAGTGATTCAGAACTATCACATTCTTACATTGTACATCTCATCCATCCGATGGCAAAACACAGGTTATTTGTTTCATTCGCCCAGTTAATTTAGCAACAGTATGCTCTAAATCATCAATTAAAGGAATATATTAAGACGTGGTAGTAGCTAGCCACAATTTTCACATATTATAGGGATAAAAACAGATGCTTTGGGAAAGAAGGATACTGAAACTTCGGCTTAAAATATTGACACATAGTGTGGAGAAGGAGACAGGCTTGGCCCCAGGCAGCATTTATCTCATCCCATTCGACCTGAACGTTTCCACAACCCCATAAGTATCATAATATCATGATGAATAGACTAACTATCCAAAAGCATGAAAGAGAACAAGCATGAGAATGCTTCTTTATATACTGGTATTTTTGGAAGTCTTCCAAGTCGGAAATTGTTTATCGTTCCAAATTCTCCATCATGATGAATCGGGAACGCATCATTCAATACATTAGTTTGCTTCAACAACTCCAAATGTGCTTGTGAAACTTCAATTTTTGCAAGAATTGCATCCCGTTCTTCCTGTTTGCCAGCGTTCAATATTAGTAATGATGAATTATGCAGTATATGGAGAAGAGTTCATATCTTATGCACATCCATCACCAAGGTAGAAATTCAAGAGGCTACCACTCTCTCAAGCCAGAAAGTAGATAACAAAACAATTCCTCGAACACATTCCATATTCCTTGCCTCACTATTTATATAGGCATCAACACGTAACAAACTCATTCAAGAATGGTCTACTGTAACTAATCCTAAGATTAATCACATGGATCCTGATACTTATATTTAAATAATTAGACTCCATCAGTTTGTCGTGGCAATTTTGTAGAAGTAACAACACCTTGCCAGATAGTATCAAAATGCTTAGTTTAATTTACCGAATAGTAATAGGAGGCAAGAACTGAATTAAACATTTGGCAGGAAGTTAGTTTCTGCAAAGCAGCACAAAGAGCAATCATTTTGCAGTGGATGTGAACACAAATCAGAGAAATGGAACATCAAACTAAATTCTTCCAACTATTGCATAATAAGTAGTGATATTTTGATAATTTAGCACTTAGAGTGCTGAGCAATTCTCTATCAAAAGAGAAACTTTTGGCATAAAATAAATGAGAACAAGCCAAGAGAAAATAATAACATAGATGTTCATTAGGAAATAGGACTGTGATAAATTTAATTACAAAAAAGAAGTAACTTGCCTGATGAGAAATTAGCTGAAACTGAAAATTATTGAACTCTTGCCAATACCTGTCATACAATGAGCAAATGAAGAAAAGGACAAAACATGAGTAAGAAGTCAAGAACAAAAGGTTGCAACATGCTGTGTAAATCTCCTTTCTTGATGAAACATAAAATGGAGAAAGAAAAAAGTTTGGGAACATAAAAACAAAAACAAAACAGGAAAGCTATCAAAAACACATACCGCTCCTCCAATTCTTTGAATCGGCCAGATTTTACCTCAAGCTCCTTGAGTTCACCATTTACTTGTGCATTTTGTTTCTCTATTTCAGCAATTGCCACTTCGAGTTTTCTTTCTTCTTCCTCAATCTTAAAAATTATAAAATCAACATCAACATTTTGGCCTCAGATGGAAAATATACAAAAAGGCTATACAGCATAACATCTCTCCCTGCCTCAATAAACTGAACCACAGGAATTCAGCTAGAAACTTAAGGATGACAATTGAGCAATGTTGTAAACAAATTATGATTTCCTTGGCATATCCAAAACTTTTGTGCTATGCAATAATAGAAAAAAAAATTACCTTCAGTTTCTCCTTCAAAAAATCAGCTTCACTAAGAACATCTCGTGTCTCCCCCTCCAATCGTTGAAGACAAGCTTCATAAGCTTCAATATCCCTATTCACATCTTCAACTTCCTTATCAAGCTTATCAGACAACACTCTCATACATTCAAGACACAATGGTTGTTCCACCTAGAAGACAAACCACATAAATCACAATCCAATCAAATCAACTCAACACACCAATCATCTATAAACCAACTAAACTCCCTCACCTGAGTCTGCGTCGTGGCAATCTCAAACGCACGTTTAAGCACAGTTATAGTAGAATGAAATCCGGCATTACTAGGCTGCAATTGACCATTACCACCTCCTTCCAAAACCGGCAATTGACTCACACTTCCACTTGAATTAGGCTCAGACTTATACACAACAACAAAAGATTCCTCCATAGTCTTCCCAGACTGCCCCACATCAGTCTGAACAGAATTGCCACGTGGCCGCGGAGGAACACCTTGAGCTTGAGGCCTTTGCTTCGGCAACACAACAAATGAATTGTCCATCCTGGTTGAACCCAATACGCAATTTTGCATCCCTGAAAAACCCAATTCATAACATCATAATTCAACAAAAAGATAAGATTTTTATGCCATACAGAAAGAATTAAAAGCTGACCAGAGCGAGAGGAGGAGGAGGAATCGGAGAGGAACTTGTCGGCGTAGGAATCGACGCCCACTATGCAAAGAGAGTGATGGCAGTTTTGGCAGACCCATCGAGGAAGATTCGGATCCACTTGAAAGCTCTGATTTTTATCGTTTATTACTTCTTCTTTCTTCTTCATATTTACTCGTTCTTCATTTATCAAAAGATTTCTATTTATGTAGTTGTGAAGCGGAGACACAACTCAGCAGGGATCTTCTACGCTATTTAGACAAATTAGAATCGTGTTTGTTTCTGTAACTCTAAAAAATTCTTGTATCCAATGGATAACTATTAAATTGTAAATCTTCGATTTTCAGTTTAAAAAAAAATAAATTTACAGTTTATTCGACAGGTCGCATTGTTTTTATAGACGACTTGTCGTCGACCCCACTAAAATAAAGGTTGATATTTTAATTACACACGCTATCACAACCTCAAAACCCCAAGAATGCGGAGAAAAGATTGGAGGAGGGAGGAGAGTAAGTTGGAGAGAATTGCGGCGGAACTTATAAAAAGATGGGGAGGAGGGGGGGAAGAGAGTAGTAAGATTGTTGTGGAAGGAAGAAGAGGGAGTTGGAGTCTGGGGATGCTTAAGATTTCCTCAGTTTTTATTACACGCCCACTCGTTCAATCTGTGGAAGTTGTTCATGCTGGCTTAAACTAAAGCAGAAGTAACTGTTAGCAAACCTCATAAAAATGGTTCATCCCTGAAAAAAATCTGAGCTTAATGAAGAAGCTGTCGTACCAAGTGTAGAAAATTGTGACTCTTCGATGAGTTCAATTCAGCTGCACATTTGGAGCATCGTTTCGTAATTAACATTGCTTGAAATTAGACATTAGAATTAGAATATTTGTTTTTTTTGGTGTTATTGTTCTCAAATATGATCTATATCTTGTTGTGATTCCTCCTCATCACGTTTTGGTCATTGATAATTTGCGTTTTGAATTGCAATGAATACTGTTGCTTCTATATCTTTTTCGTATTTGTGGAGAGAGAGAAGTGTAAATGTACAATTGAGAAAGCAGCAGAGGCATCATGAAGTTGGATGAGCAGGTGAAGGTGAATTCCGGCAAACAGGGCAAATGCCCTTGAGGCGTAGCCACTCGTCGATACAATCAGCATGGAAGCAATGCTTGCATTCTGGTATGCATCTGACAGTATCCTTGCTTCTGTATTCTGATAAGCAGATAGCACAAGTGCTGTCATCAGGTGGAGGTAATCGCTTGCTTTCTCCAAGGACAACCTTTTCGTAGGACTCAATGGTGGATTCATCCAGACACGGCAGCAGATGCAGGCTGTGGTGCTACTGCTGTTGTTGTGTTCAACACTGGAATGTTATTACCTCCAAGTTGCGGCCTTCTGTCTGTTGCTAATAAAAAAAAACAAATTCCAGCTGCGCTTAAAATGGCTGGAACGACAATGGACAGGCATATTACCTTGAAAATTCGAAGACCTCCACTTTCTTTATCTGAAATCAGAAACTATCAAAGTGTTTTTTTCCTTGATAATTGTCCGATCCGAAAAAAAAAATCAGAAGTTGGAATGAACAAATTGATAATGTGGCCAATGCATCAGATAATTTTGACTAATGCTTAGAATTATAGCATCACAATGTTTAAAAGTATATTCTCTTAAGTTTGACAGAATTACTATGTTGTCTATCAGTAGTTGACAATCTTAAACAAATTGTGGTTCCACATCGAATATTAGTATATTTTATAATTTAAGTCAATCAAACAACCCTTCTTCACGAACTTCTTATGAGCTGTTAATTTTTGATACGATAACACAACTTGTAAGTACATGTTTATGAAATCACAACTTTTGTAATATTTATGCAACAAATAATGTCATTTAATAAAATATAGTAGAATAAGATTATAACTGCATATGATTGCTTTATTGGATCCAAGCCTTTTCTAGTCTATATTGTTCATCAGCAAGCAGGAGCTTAATTTGACCGGGTCATGCAGTCGGCGATCAGAATCTGATAATGTTTTCAATTCATGTGAAGAAAATATTTAATGAAGGTTCGTAAATTTGTCTTTTAAGAACAATAAAGTTGCAGAAATTTACCTGAATTATATGAACAGCCGAGTTCTCTGCTAGAGTTATTGTTGAAACCACAAAGACCACCTTGAATTTCACACTCAGAGCAATCAGGAGAATACCATGTTAGCATAATATCTTCATTTAGGGACGTTGTGAATCCATCATATTGGAATGGCCAAGGAACTGGAACTGGTCTGGTAGCAATAATCTCGCACATCTCGTTCATTGATTCAACTAGTCTCATGGAAGTGGTAGCTAAAACTGATACTGTGGAATTGCTAAGGCAATCGATAGTGTAGAAACGAGATGTCACATATTGAGTTGGGCAACTTTGAAAGGTGTAGTTCTGATAAAAAGTAGCCAGAAAGGGAGAACCTGGAAGGTTAAAGTTGAGAAGTCTCTTGGCCATACAATTATCAGAGTCATGAAGCTGTATTTCTTGGGTCAGATAATTGAAGTCTCCGGAATGAGGAAGCTTCAGAACTGTCTTATGCTTACTGTTACAGCTGAGGTTGAAACCAGGATAACTACAGTTTTCTGGCTGTATCCCTTCAAGCCTGAATGGAAAGCGAACGGTTATTTCATTGCCACCACAGCTCATGATCTGACAACTTTCTGCTGCGTATGTTACAGAAACGAGGAGAAGAGAGAAAGTGAAGAGCTCTTGGCTGGCCATAATGTTCAAAGGATTTGTTGCAGAGAAAGGATGTTATCTTATGGAGTAATAGAAACATTCTTTAGTTTGGAACACTTTGCAAAGTATTTGGCATTTCTTAAAGTCAAACCTCCCACAAAAGGCTTATAAGATGGTTATTCTGGTGTTAAATTATTTTAATAAACCTTTGGAGCCTGAATAGAGTATTCTTGTTTTTAAAAGCCTGAACATAAATGTATTCATCATTTCCACTTGAGGAAGGTTGTTGACAAGTAGAAGCATTGTAATTACAGTCACAACACAGGATAAGCGAATAATAAACAAAAAAAAAAGTCAGCTGCCAAGGTTTAGACTCACTGCAAGACACAACAAATAGAAATGCTTCAGTTGTATAGTTCCTAAAAATAATTCATCTCGATGTAATGGTAAGAAAATGGGGATGCGCAGTGGAATAACATTTTTTACTTTGAAGGCTCTCATAATCAAGAGCTCAGGCTTGTAAGACAGCTATTCTCTTAAGTACTAAAAAAACCATAGTCAACCATTGAAGGGCTGAAAAGTATAGTATAGTATATATATATATGTTCATGCTTTTAATAGCCAGAACTTAAACGTACTTATCCTTTGTATTTAACCAAGATAGCTGACAATTAGAAACATTAGAATATAGTAATAGAATAAACATATACCCAAAATAAAAGACAGACGAACCAAGATTAGTCCAAAATGAAATGTCTTTTCATATGCAATATGTTGCTAGCAGTAATAGTACTTGTAACTATGTTCCACTATAATCAATTTTTGGTAAGATTTAATATTCACTTCTTGGAATTAATGAGTTGAGTTCTATTTCCTAGTTATGTCACACAAACATAGATGTGACAAAGAATGAAGAAGCTGACATTGTAAAACAAATATTTTCTAATCTATTCATTTATAACTTTTTTCTTTCTTTACTAAGTGAGGATAATTCGTCAATTAAGATTTGAAGGCATTAATTTCCCATGGAAATAAATTGGAACTTTCCACAGAAGAAGCTGATCACTAGTGATTATGAAGTTCAATTTACAGGAGCTGGTGTGAGATTCTAATCGAAACAATTTCTCCATCAGGTCCAGTATTCATGGCGTGGAATTTTGTAAGAAGTCCTGCTACCAAGGTGAGGGACAAAGAGAGTTGAGAGAGGGAAAAAAAATTAAGTTCATTCACAAAAGAGTTTCAATGTAAGATCTATAAGCTGACGAAGCAAGCACACAAAAGCACCCTAATCGCGGTGATTTCAAAGGCATTTAAAGATAATATAAAACAGGATTTGAAAAAGGTGAGTATTGTGGAGGAGGATTCTTTTACCTTGATTTTCTTGAAGGTTGGTATTGATTGCAACTGAATGGAAGGTAATCATTGCCTTTGGTTGAAAATCATCAGGTTTCCCTGTCCAGAACTTCAGATCAAAGAGTCCTGCCAATTTATTAGATTAGATAGCATCCAAAATTCAATTTTGCTTCTATTAGGTGAAAGAGTAGAATAATAAGTGAACTAAATATCACTGTTAATTTTAAGTTATAATTCCAGGAAATTTTATTGGGAAGGAAATGACTGACATCCATACAAATCCAAATACCCTTTTAAAAAATGCTCAATTAGCTGTAAATCTAAATCCTTGATGAGCTTCGGTTTAAGAAACTTTTGAAGACTGTACACAAACACATATCACATTCGTTATCCGAGGCTTACTAAGGTCTTATTGAGATCATTGTTACTGGTTGGAAGTTTTAAGTGTTAATCATTACCGGCAGTTGCACGATCCTTTAGGTGTTGGAGATCAAAGATAGCCCCAGACGCTGCATTTTTAGCCTTCTCTGTTCTATAGGAGCCAATCAGCTCATATTTCCAGCTCCCATTCTTGTAACCTTCACTCAGAAATAGCTCTATGTGTCTTACATCTAAAGTTTGCATAGTTCCTGCATTAAAAAAAAGAATAAAACAAAATTATCAATGCTACTGGGGAAGTATCTGAAAGTTGTACAAGGCCAGTCGTCCTGGATAGATAACTGATTGTCTTAAACATTCGCATTGGAACTTATACAGATTGATCTAAACAAGCATCATAAGTGAGAATAATTATGCTTCTTATAAACGATTTAGAAACCACTTTCACAATAGGCAAGCAAGTTAAGTATACGGTGCTCACCATCACATGATTCAAGTTCACAAACTGGGCATCTAACAAGTTGCAGATCTGAAAAAATCAGCAACAGTGTATTACTATATTAAACAACTCGTCACCTAAACACATTCCTTATCTTTCATCAATAAACAACATTCAACAATTCTTAATCAAATCAAATGAAATCACCTGCAATCCAGATTCCCTTCTTGATGTTATTTAGCACACAAATTCCCGAAGTTTCCAGCATCTTCCTTGCAGCAGTAGGTTGAGTTGGGATTTTCAATGGCAATACAGGTTTCTCAGTCAAGAGTGCGGTTTGTGAGTGGAAGGAAAACGCACCGATTCGCATCCAATCTGATAAAGTTCACTTCACTTGTCAATATAATGCCACAGGCAAGCATGTACTAATTTGCTTAAAATAACACAATGACGAAGCCAATTTCAATTGTTATTTGACAAAACTGACCGATATGCTTATCCTTGTCATGGAACATATAAGAGTGACTCCCATCTGCAAAACAAGACCTCCATTAACCCAAAATATACATCACGACGTTCAAATCAAACTAAAATAATCACAATCATTACCAACAAGAGATGCGTAGAGCTTTATCCAGTCAAAACTGACAGGGCCTGGATCCATAACCTGTAGATCACGCAAGCACACACTCCTCCATATATTCTGTTTCATAATAGTAGTGTGAAACCAACGACATGTCGTTGCCAGCTTCACCAGCGACTTCCCGTCTACATACTTGGCTATCTCCGTCCATATATCCTCTTCGCACCTTCACTTTCACAATTATAATTCCTTAATTCTCATTTTCAGATCTCTACTCATTTTATAACTGTTTCCAAACGCGACTAAATCATTCTTCATTACAACAACAATACAGTTACTGATTCAAATCAACTAATCTACTTCGACATATTTATGTTAACAAATAAGAAGCTGAAACACAAATTAGTAAGTAATTAAAAATAAAAGAAAGTAAAAATGGAGGGTGAAATAATGAATTACCAGTTCAAAGACGAGCGAAGAGTGGAGTGATAAGCAAGACGTGGAGAAGTACAGCTACAGATACTCCTCTCTCTTCTTAATCGCTTCGTCATTCTTTTATAAGGAATTTCAAATTTTCTTCACTTCAATCCTTTGTTTCAGCTGAGTATGAGTGCGATGCTATTTATACTGTGCGCGCCAAATTTTCAAAAACTATAACTAACACTTTACAACAATTTAAATTTTTGGGCTTTATTGGCCTTCGATGGCTACACTTCGAGCCCTTTTATGTTCTGAAACACACTCAATGATTTCAAGTTTTGCTTTCATAAAATGAGTTCAATTATAAAAAAATTAATTACGATAATGATTTTGTTTAATTATTTTTACTTCAAAATTAATAAAAATATGTTATTTATCAATTTATAGCAGTTTTTGTTAACAAAAAGAAAATTTTATTGCAGCTTTTCGTTAACAAAAACAGTCTTTAGCGTTTTATAGTTTTAAAAAATATTTCTAAGATTTTTTATTGATTAAGATTTGCACATCCAAAAAAAAGTGTTGAGGCACGAATAATTAAGAGTAAATTTAAGGGAGAAAACAAACTTGTAAGTCTGTTATAAAAATATTAAATTACTACCTTACACCACCTAATCTATCATTCTTTTTGAGCAAAAAAACCAAACCGACCAACTCCAAATCGAAACCAACCCGAACAAAACCGTATTTATTGGTTTTTTGGCGGTTTGGTTTGGTCACGGTTTGGAGTTTTTTCAACCCACCATGGTTCGGTTTGTTTCCGTTAAATATATTGCAATAAATATTCAAAAAACAATTTCACCAAAAAGAAGCTACACATTTGTGATGTACAAACTGAATTTGCTTTGTGTTGAAATCTTTGACAGTACAAGTTTCAGGCTCACTTCCAGTCGCAAAATTGATGTCAATACATGAACTTCAGCTACTAATCAAAATTTTGCACACTTCAAGAAACCAGACTTTGGATTTTCTGTTCAGGTGAAATTTGTAAAGCTTATTGGATTGGATTCATTTGGAAGTTATCGGGGAGAGTTTCCTGCTCTTTTTTCTTGATTCGAGCCAATGCTTCCAGTACAATAGCTGCGATCAATATCAGTGAGATTTGTAATCCAAACATTACTTTCCATGCAACACCTCCAGACCCTACTTGTATTCCCACAACTACATTAACTGCACCAAACAAAAGGGCCATCCTTCCAAACCAACAATGGTACCAATTCCAGAACCTACGAATCTTGGCCTCCTTATTTGGTCTCAGAAAAAATGCCATTATCTGAAAAAAATATAGTTTCTTTACTTTAATGTAACACTCGTAATAATGTCATTTTGAGTTAGGGACAAAACATACCTGAAGAATGCTGATAACCAGAACGAATATGCCTATGCCTCTATGTGCAGCTACATCAGCATGAATTCTGCTGTAAAGTCGTTGTCCGAGGATCACGGCAGCAAGGGCAAAGAGAAAGCCTATGAATTGTATACCGGCATGTAGATAATACCATAATGGTTCTTTATGCCTGAAGTATCTTGCAATGATTGCTCCTATTGGGAGTAAAAGACCCCATGCCAACAAACCCATTATTCCATGATTCGTTTTCATCGTTCCAGGACTCGTATATGAAGCTGATGCAGAACCTACCAAAGAGTGAAACTTGGTTGAGTTTACAAGATATCCTGTAAAAAGGTTAATGAATGAAAGCAAATGTACTTCAAGCAACTTGAAAACAAGTGAGAAATGGCAAGTCGCAACTTGTTGAAAAAGCCAAACTGAACAAGATTGCTAACAAACCTGCACTGAAGTCAAATAGAATGCTTGTCTTGTCATCATGGCGGGACAAGTGGTTGTGGTTAGGATATCTGGTTCCAAAAGCCAGCAAAAGAGGTTGCTGGTGCAGAGGCTTTTCGAACTTGGCTTGAAACGCCATAGAAATCATTGAACCATGAATCACAACAGCAGGCGGGACTTTTGTGAGTGGCAATTCACCTGAATCAGCAATGACCTGTGATTTCCTAGTTCCTTGTAAAAAAAACTGTTTGATCTTTGCATGACCTTTCTTGTTGAACCATCCCACCATGGCACTAGACCCTGTCATCATTCCATTTCTTGAAAACCCTATTCCTACCCATCCACTTGTGTACACAGCTGATACTATGAATGTAATCACACCATCTTCCCTCTTCTGGTACTGCAAAAGCGGTGCTAACACATTAATATATTGTACTTCTTTCAAATCCATCAAAAAACAGTTTCAAACTTACTCTCAAGAGAAAATTGTTCCAAACTGGCGCGCAGATCACATTAGTCAAGTTGTTATAAGGTGGAGGAAGGAACGCATTAGTATCCGTATCGCAGAGTTCAGATATTCCATCAGTTTCGGTAGCACTTGTTGCAGCTCTCAAGAGCACCAACAGGCAAGACAAAACAATGGTGAGTTTCAGAGTTTGAAGTATTGAATTTTCCATTTGGAAGGAAGATTAGAGACTGAAGAATCAAGCATAAAGAGGAACCCAGCTAAGCATAGTGAACGTCAATGTGAAGGGAGTAACTAAGGTTATGATGGTTGGTGGGAGGTTTCAGTTGCTTGAAAGAGAAGGATGAATTATAATTGAAGTTGGTGGTGAGAATAGTGGTTGGTGTTGGTGAAGGATTGCAATCATCATTCTCGCCATTTCTCGCAAAATCACCTGCACACAACAACCTCATTCAGTCTCAACTGTCATTTCAAATTTCAGTTATAAGCTATCTTGTTATGATATGAATAGGGCAATGTCTATTTTCCTATTTGAGATCTAATCATAAAGGTTTATAACTTACCAATTGACAACTGTTATTAAAAGCATTTGATTGTTTTAATATTTTGGACAATATATAATGATTGGTATGAAACATGGATCCAAACTGTCTCATGGACCAGCATATGTTTTACTTAATGATTCTTGCATTGAAACAGACTTGTATTGTGCTACAAGACACCATGAGCCTGTTATGAACTCAGACTTGTGTTTTTCAGCTTCCACCTAATGAGAAATGATTCCATTGTATTTGGAAAGCAAATGTAGTAAAGCAGAAAAACTAGTAATTTTCAGTGAACTTGAGATTATGATGCAAGGATTAGAATTTAATCAACCTGTTGAGTAATTAAGTCAGCATAACCATAACCATCCTGCCCTGAAGAAACTGACAACTGACATTCTAACCTTTATAGATGTTTATGGCATCTTTCAAGGGCATTGACATGTTGATTAAACGTCGTTTCCTTCCACGTTTAGTAAAGTAGTTTTATCATTACTTTGTTTTGTTTGGTCTGATAATGATGTGAATGTTTCAACCAATATATTTTGTCTGCAAATTATTCTGCATTGCAGATATCTTTAAGATTTCAAAAATTATGGAATCAAACTAACAACAATCTCACATATGTTTATACAAATTCTTGATTAGCAACTATATACTATTTCTTCATTGCTTAACAAACTAAAGAATGAATAATAATTTTACAGGTATGAGAATTTGCTCCACGAAGACTCTATACAACATGTACAAAGAAATCAAGTTGCAGGACAACAGACAAAAAGAAAAGTATATGAAACTAACTCATAATCTCATAAACCTTCTTCAAACACACACACAGAGAGTAAACCATGTCTGCCATCAATTTAATGGCTGGCCCTCTTGACAACACATTCTCTACTGCACAACAGCTGCAACAGCTCATAAAATACTGGCTGATCCTCATGCAATTATGCATATTGTAGCACATATAATATTACCTCAATCATAAGGTTTCATCTGCAGAAGTACAACAGAACTCTAATCTTTCCCACTCATACTACAAAAGAAGGCAGGCCAATTAGTACTTGCCCTTCATAATCACCATGGCAATGCAGAGTCCTACATGAATCAACTTCCAGTGATTTTCTTGCTTCAGGATTTCCCTGTAATGACAGTCCTTTATTTACAGTTTAATAATTATGATCCTGAAACGCAGACCAACTGGACCGGATTTCATTTGACAGGCTTAAAGTCCGAATATCTGCTGCTAATTGGGACTGTTGGGGACCCTGTATATATGTTCCTCACCACTCTTCTCATCAACCTTGACAACCCATTTACTCTTACCACTCGACTTTCTGGTGCCACCGCTCCGAATTTTGGGCTGAAAGGAGTGGCCTCCACTCTGATATTTCTTATCAAAATCAATTGATTTGCCTATCATTGTAATCTCCATTCCCTTCCCAATCGGACGTTTCATAGACCTTACTGCAACCTTATCTTTCACACCCCTAACATTCCCTCCCAACCCTTTTTTCTCACCCACCAAGTTGTTTGCCACCACCACAGATTTTCTCGGATTGACATCAATCAACGTCAGCAACCTTGTGTATTCATCATTCTTACAATCAACTAGTGAAAAGTCTATGTTTTCGATGTTTGACAATAGCTTGGAGGGGTCTCCTGTCTTGAATTCTACGATGTCTTTTAAGCCCGAGTCTTTTATCACTTCTTTGGATTCGGCAAGGACTGGCTCAGGAATTATGCAGACAAGCTTGCCTCCTGTGTGTCGCGCTGCGGCTGCTAAAGCTATTGTCGATGGTGATACGCTTGGCGCGACCTCCACAATGAGTTTTGCTTCATTTCCGGCTGCCAAAGCCGATATGAACTCATCGCTACCAGGCTCCCGTGTCAACCACGAGTTGTATTGCCTTTTCTGATTATCACACTGCACAACAATATCAATGTGACACAACAAGGTAATGTTAAAATCACGCCTTGGCTCATTTTTTCCTGAGCGTAAGAGAAATGAGGAAAATCAAGAACAAAAAGGTGAAGAAAAGAATTACCAGTTCGAGGGTGTCAAGATAAGCATTTGTAGCAGAGGTTGCAGACCATTCCATTTCTGTAAAACCAACCTAAAATTCTCGACAAGAAAAGAGAACAAATGCTTGTCTGAAAGATGGAATGTCAGAAGATTTTCTGTGTGAAGATCTATGTGGGAGGCAAAGAAGAAGAAGAAGCTTTTATTACAACCTTAAAATGTCTCGAACCATCAGCTATGGGTCATAATGACGCAGACCACTGCATTAACAGGCTTATAAACCGCATAAGTTATAACGGTAGCTATAATTTTGGCAACGACAGCTATTTTTTTTTTTTGAAATAGGCAACGACAGCTATTAGTTTTATTCTACTGTCAAACTATAATTGACTCCATTGCTTATTTTGATCATAACAAAACCAGAAGGAAGTGCAACAAACTTTTACTCCATCTGCCATTTTTAGTCCTATAAGATGCAAAATCATCGTCAATTTGACTGCAGTCAACCCACATTTGCTAATTTTACATGCTGTCAAAATTATAATTTTTCCAAACAACAATAAAGTTAGTTATTTTCCTAACAGTATCGACTTATTAAAGCTTATATTAACGAAAAAAAAGCTTAATGAAGCTTGACCATTTTTTTTTCCTTTGGTAAATACAAAAATTTTCATTTTAGAACTTTTTTCTCATCTGAATCTTAGAGACAGGATCCTATTCTCGAACTTAGCAGAAAAAGGAAAGAAGTATCTTTTATTCAGCTAAAAAAAACTATTATATGAAGATAGACAAATGAAATCATGAGACATGATCATAGTTCTGTTGGAACAAATTATTTCAAACATTTTTCTTGGCAAGGCCTCTAGATATTACTGCATCCTTGATGAGGCTGAGAGAAGCAACAATATCATCACATAATTGGTGAGGATCTGGAATTGTGTTTTCATCAACTGACAAAACTATGGTCATCTTGTTCACATGACTTTGGAAGTTAATCATCAGTGCCTGCACAAACATGATTCATCAATTAAATGACACCGGACAACTGCTTCGAGCAGTCACACTTAACTACATACAATAAATCTTACATGAGGTTGATTAAATGAGCTAGGAGCCAAGTAAGCCATTGGATGGCCATAATATCCAATTTCCTCAATTGGTCCGACAACATTAGAGAAACACAGTGTTGTGTTGGATATCACTCTGTGTGAGACTTCTGATGATGCCTGTATGTATATTCAAGGGGTTAGCACGCGACATGAAAGTTCCAAGAAAGCATTTCTGAAATTTCATCTATACCTTGATGCCAAATAGCTTGAGAAAGAATGCAGAAATGGAGAAAGTGTAAATGGCTTCAAGAGAACGTTTCTTTCGATCAATGGTGGACTTGGCTTCTCGAACATAGTCTAACGGGTCATCTCTTATGCCAATTTTGAATGGCAATAGAACAAATCCAATCCAATTTCCCCATTTTGCTTCAGTATTCTTTTCCATCATATCTGCCAAAGCCTGAATTAAAACTCAAACATTTAACTCATGAAGTCTCATTTCAACATATAGGAGTCAATAAGATTAATACCAACAAAAACTAATGCCAGTTAAGAAGGATTTAAGCAGTTGAGTTAGACCTGAATCCCTGCAGCTGGTCTTATGTTAATTAGTAGAGTTGATCTGAGCCGAATGTGCTTTGGAAGATTGTTTTTTGCCCGTGTTGGTTCCTCATCATCCATGTATCCCCCTGACAATTTAATACATACATTTTATTAACCAGTATGGTATGCAATCGTTGTTGGGAATGTATACTACATCGAAAACATACAAGAATATTATGGGTGACTACTCCAGTGAGGACCACTTTTGTGGTCCTACAATTAAAATTAAGTAATTTTTTATGAATTTCTGTAACACAATTAATTATGAAGTAACTCGTTAATAAAATTCTGTAACCTTCACTTAATAAAATAAATTCTGTAACTTTTTATAAAAACATGTAACTTTTTATAAAATTCGGTAACAATTTTAATTATCCTCAATGAGGACCACAAAAGTGGTCCTCATTGAAGTAAAGACCAATATTATGTAGTTTATAATGATGTGGTCTTATTGAGAGTTTCACAACCTGGATTGTTCATAAAATTGCACACGGCTTTTACAATTGTAATAACATGTTTAACTCACCATATCTTCTATTTAGATATCGAGACAGACCAGCCTGTGTCATTCCCAGGGCAACATCGTTTATAGTCTGTAAAACTCAAAACAGCATATAGGTGAGAATAAGTTTCGTAGCTGTGTTGACTCGCACTGAGCATTACATTAGGGATTTTGTAGGACTTACAGTGCTCAATGCGTTCTTCACCAACTTCATATCATCCAAACTGACAGTTTTCCAAACAAACCTTCTAGGCATAGACTCGACACCTGGAGGACCTTTAAGAGGGTTCTCTGTATCCTTCAAGAAAAACACAGTTGCCACATACATCAAAACATCTACCATTGTGTTCCAAACCAACTGAAAGGCCCACCAAACTTCCATGAAGAAACTCCACAGCCTTCCCAAACCCTTCTTTTTCTCCTCCACCATCTTTTTCTTTACAGGAATTGTTGGCAAAGCTTTCGGGTCAGACATTTGTCTGGTGCATGCCAAAAGAAGAGACATGAGAGAAATGCCATCGCCAATGGAGTGGTGGATTCTGAACACTCCAACTGCTTCTGCTTCTGATGTTTTGACGTTTAGAAGATGCAGGTCCCATAGTGGTTGTGATTTGTCGATTGTGGTCTTGGTCAGGTTGGAGATGTAATCTTCTATGAACTCGTCTGGTGATTCCGGGTTTGGATTTATGTCTGGAACTATTACGTGGTTGTTCAAATCCACTGTTGTCCGAACCCAGTTCATATTTTTCGGGTTGTTTTCGTTCACCACCTGTTAAAGTAATTCTCTCCACATTTAGTAAGTCCATTTTCTGCTGTGAATATTTAAGTTGTGAAGCAAACAACATAAGAAGTAATTTGAGCTGTCGATCTTATTTGGAAAGTGATGTTAGTTAATATTTTGTCATTTAGAGAACATCTAAAGTTAATATTGGATCAAATACTTACCTGCAAGCTAGAGAAGCGAGGGTGTTTAAGCAAAGTGTGGACCAAGTTGCTTTTAACAACATCAGGATCAATCGAAGTCTTACATCCCATTATAGCTATGATGTAAACATTGAAATTAGGTTCATGAAACAACCTGGCTGATGGACTTAGTGGCTCTTCTTCACCGACATTTACTATTTCTTCTACCTCCCCACCATCACTCACTCCTTTATCCTCCATTACACCTCTCTTGGTCCGAACAAGATTCAGACTTGGCTTCGATCTCCATTTCAGACCTTCTCCGGATTCCATTTTAGCGTGATGAGGGAGGCTAGGGCATTGCTATTACTCTGTTAATATACAGGTGTGGAGTTGAAAGGTTCGGAGTTCCTGGATAACTACGATGCAGCGGTGACGGGATATTAGTAAAGCTGTTCACACTGGAGTCTTCTTGGTGACGAGTTTTAGTTAATGTGTGGAGGTAGAGAACAAATTTCGAAATTAATATTAATGGCGGCAACCGTGAACATGCATCACCATCATTGATGAAGCTCCCAACCGATTTCCATACACATGTTAGCTTCCATGTCCAGGTGGCCGCATCTACTCTAAACTCATCACAAATTCATCCAAGCATGATCGTCTCATCAAAGATAATTTTAACCTTAAACTCGTCTAAAATGGAGAAAATAAGATAGACTGTGCAACAACATGCAAATTACCAAACATCAACTGGATGAGAAAGTAGCTGTCTACTTGAGGCTTTTCATAGATCACTGCTAAGGTCCTTGCTGTTCGGAAAGAAAGCGGAATCAGGTTAATAAAATAACAATTTATAACCTTAAAATAATCTTTCTTGCCCTGTGTGAGTAAATAACCAAAAATAATAAAAACCAGCCATGTAGGCGGTAATAAAATTAAGCAACAAATAAATAAAACCAGCCAGATGGCGGTAGACAAAGAAGAATAAGCAACACAAGAAATTTACGTAGTTCACCCTCATACCAGGGCTACTCCACGGGACCAACTCCGAAAAATTTTATTACTCTTTCACAAAATTGTGGGAATACAAAACTCACCCAACAAACACTCACTCTATACAAGAGGAAACTTGTGTTTTGGGAATTTTTGGAATACCTAGATTTGGGAGAGGAAGGGGGTATTTATAGTAAATTATCCCCCTTCCAACATATTTCTAAGCAATGTGGGATGGATATCAACAAATCTCCCCCACCAGCCCACATTTTAAAAAAATTTTAAACAGTCATCCCGACAAGCTCGATACATCGCCTGAGCTTTTCACTGGTCACATTCTTTATTAACATATCAGCAACATTTCTGTCTGTATGAATCTTCTTCAATTGGAATAACTGCTTTTCAACTGCCAATCTAATCCAGTGATACCTTACATCAATATGTTTGGTCCGAGA
>CANYCX013244131.1:0-14415 GCA_948193385.1 Breynia disticha f. nivosa | reverse complement strand
TCGATCGAGATTATTTGAATCTCGATCGAGATTGTCAACATGGACTTAAAAGCTTGAATGTTATGTATTTATACCTATTCGATTGTGATCTAATTTGAATATATGCATGTTCCTAAGTAATTTTCTTTGGATTTTGAGTGTGAAATTGAAGGAACTGAATATGATTGATAAATTATATGATATGGTAATATGTAAGTATATAATCATATTGTTTGAAACTGAAATTTGTTATAACTAAACATATAAATTCAAGGAAGTTGACCATTATGGTTTTGTTGCTTAATGAGTTTTTATAACTCACGCATTTCTATGCCTGTTACGCTCGGCAGGAACAAAAGTAAGGTACAATTTGGATTGAGACGGTAATACCTTGCTCTACAAGTAACGGATTTACGGAGAGTGATTTCTAAGGTGTGCAGTACACTAAGTTAGAAAATTTTCCTGGTACATGACAAGAGTATACATAGTGCATTGTTGTATTTTATGAGGTTATGATTGAATTATTTTTTCACTTTTATTTCTTTCATAACCTGTAATATATTTTTAAATGTTAAGATGTATAGGCTTATTTCCGCAAGCTGTGTAAATATTTGTGAGTTTTAAAGATGTGTGTATTTTATCGAAACAGAATTTAAATTTTTATCTCTCCTATTTTATTTTCAAGTATTCTATTTAAATTATAATTATTTCTAAAAAAAATAATAATAAAAATGATGTTCAAGTTTGAATGCCATTTCTTGGAAACAAGTAATTAAATTATGAAATTGTATTTAAATTTGGGCGTCACATAGCATACCAAGTCAATTCCACATAGCATTAACCACATAATAAGATCTACTACACCGTAACATTATCATACAACATCACACAGCTTCACCAACTCATAACAACTCATTCCATCGCATTATGCTCATATGAATGCATTTAAGAAATGAAATGCAATGTTAATGCAATCACACAGTATGTACTGGGTTTTCTTCTTTTTCCTCTATAGCACACAACAGTGGAATCCTCATTAGCACACAGCAGACGATGGCACACGACCTAAAAAGTGAGCACACAGCTCATAAGGATAGCACACAGCATGTCCAAGTCGCACACAGCTCATGTCACACAGATGTTATGCAGCACTTGAATGTCTTATGCATTATCAAACAACTCATGTTATGCATAATCATAACATTTAGCACACAACATAAAACACATATCATAGCACACATAGCTCATTCATATAATTCCCACAATAAGCCAAAGCTTATTTATATTCATAAGATCATTCATAACATCCAAGATAATCAAGTCAATAATATCATCACTTCCACATCACATGCTATGCATCATTTATCAATGGAATGATAATACATTCTCATAATCAAAGTAATAACAGGCTTTTCATACAAGCATAGCATTAAATCAATTATCAATGCATACTAAATGCATACTTTATAACTATAAACAACGACAACACATTGTCATCATAGTATGCATTCTCACATATCTTACTTACAACTTTTTATAAGTATAAGTCATATTCAAACTTATTCCATACATTCCAAGGCACAATCATGCCATCATATTACATACTCAATCAAGGTTTCACAATTTCATACCTTTCGATAAGTATAGCCCCATCTTATACTTGTATCTTGCATCATATGGAAAATTAGCGTACATGAATCATTATCACTAACAACAAGAACAAATCAATATAAAACTCACTTTTAGATTCACCAAGAATTCTCTATACCATACTTATCAATAAACTATATCAAATTATCAAGCAAGTCTATTTTTGTAAGTGTAAAACACTTACCTCGAACTCTCGTAAAGTCGGCATGGAACCAACTTCGAACCGAGCTCCGCAATTAATCTCCTATCACATAGATTTCATATAATTTCATTACACACATATTAATTCTCAACTAATTCTCTTATAAGGAAATAGCCCCCAATTTCCTTTCTTTCATATCTCTAAAACCCAAATTCTCATAGTTTTTATGATTAACTCTTCCTAAATCATTCATAAAATTACTCACAACTCCAATCCAACTAAGTTCAACCATTGCACATAGAATTCATTTTATTTCATCTCAAAACCTTAGAATAGTACTCTTTCTTTTACCTTCCAAACTGCAGAAAAATACTTAAACACATAAAAAATAAGAATTTACCTTTCACAAGATCTTTTCTCATAAAAATCCTCTAATCTTCACAAAGAATCAGCCCCCAAATCATCCTCTAGGGCTTTTAAGTTTCTTCCTCCAGTTTCTATAAGTTTTTGTAAGAAAATGAAGTTTTAAAATTGAACACAGCTTTTTAATCCAACTCGGCACGACTATGGCACGGGTTGTGTCATCAAGTCATGGCCCGCCTCCATGGCACAATCTAAGTAGAACCAAGCACGACTCGTGCCTGTTATCTCGTGCCAACCATTTCCAATGGCACGACTCGTGCTTCTTCCTTATGCCATCCTTTTCGATCGTGCTCATATATATATTTTGTAATTCATTCATTTTTCTTCCTAACTTATTTCCATTTTAATCTGATTTTTCATAATAGTTAAATTCTAATTTTTTTAGGACGTTACAATTAAATGTTAATAGTGAAAAGAATGAGGATGAAGCCGCATGTGGACGCATTATAATGAAAAGGAGTGTAGGTGGACATCAAAAATAATGTTTGGATATAGGCGTATGTGGACGTCGAAATGGTTTAAATGGGTGTATGTGGACACCATAGTTATGCATTGTTGTTGGTGTATATGGACACCATATTGTGAGAATGAATGATTTAATGTGGCATTAAGTGTAATAGGTACATTTTCATAACATCATATCATATTATTCATTAGAAGCGTATATAGACATGTAGGCACTTAGAGGTGTGCATGAACACATAGGCATGTCATGGCATACGTGGGCACACATGATTTATAGCATATATGGATACATGATAATATGTGGCATATATGGACGCATAAAAGAAAAGAAAAATGTGTCGCATGTGGATGCATGAAAATAAAATAAAAAATATGAGACATATATGGACACATGTAAAAAAAAAAGAGAAACATGTATATGTGAACGCATAAAAAGAAAATAAAAAAATTATGTAGTGTATGGGGACGCAAATTGCATTCAAGTACCAAAAGAGTACTTGATATTAGTTGGTAGGAAACATTGACATGTATCATATGCATTCATATATATGTAGTGAAATGATAACAGACAAAGTGTTTGATGGTTTTAACTTGATAAGGTAATAGTAAGATTTGAATAAGTGTGTGTTTTGTATGAATGATTGGTTTGATGTTTGGATATGGTTATGTGGGGATTAATTATATTGGAAAAATTGTTAATGATATGTGAGATGATGTGATTTGCTTGAAATAATTGGAAACATGTATGGATAATGTATTGAATGACCTGAGAATATGTATATTCATTGCACAAATAAAATGAATGTGTGAATTGAATATATGATTAATGGTGTGAATTATTGAACTAGTATATGATATGGTAAATGTGTGTTTTGATGTGTTAAAATGTTTGTGGGGTGATGTTGAAATGATATGGGGTTTGTTTGTGATTGAAATTGCATGTTTTTGGATTGAAATTTGATGTTTTATAGTGAAAACTGGGTGTGCACATGTTTCAAAATGAGCTGGGAAAACCATTTGCCAACCTGTACAATGTTTCTAGATGAAGCTAGACTTTTAGCATTGTTTTTTGGATGCAAACGGGCTGGTGCATATGTTGCACTAACTGTTTGCATAATTCTATCAAGAACAGAATTTGAACTAAACAAACAGTCTAGTGCATGGTTTTTATAAACTGTGCACCAAACCGTTTCCACTCTCCCAATGCACAGTTTTGAGCACAGTTTGGTGCAAAAGTTGGCTAGACTATGCACCAAACTGTGCATGGCCTAAATTTCTCATTTTTCGAGATGTTTTGAGTTTGAAACTTATTAGATATGTTTGTAACTTTGTATGAAGGATTAAAATGAGATTCTAATGCCAAATGAATCAAAGGAAAATATTAGTAATGCCTTAGGATGGGCATAATGAATGTAGAAAATTCTTAATAAAGAAGATAAGAAATCAATGCAAAGTTGTGTGCGCTTGAATGTACGAGTGCAATAGGTTTTATATGGTTCAGACATTGGAATGGGGGTATGCACTCATTGAGTTTTAATACTCATTTTGTTTTTTCGTGTGAATGTTCTGTGTGTATGTGAGAGGATTCTCACGTGCAAGGTCGGCATGCTTGAAAACTTACAGGGTTTTGTAAAATTATTTTTAAATAATTCATTTACTTTATAATCTCCACCTATTCATTTCATCTAGTTTTAAGCTTTTGCACTTAATTACATGTTACTTTTATCATTGTAATGGTTTTATGCTAGGGTGATATAATAATTTGAAAATTATTTTTAAAATAAAAAAAAATTATACAAGTTTTAGTTAATAATGAATAAATAGAAATTAAATATTTGAGTGTGACATACTCATCCTGAATGAAACAAGATGAACAGTGCTGAAAAATGGGGCAAACGATTTATTGCACGGTTTGCATAAACTATGGACCAAATCATTTGCAATGCATAGATTGTGTAGGGTATGTGCAAACCATGCACTAAATCACGCACCGTCCAACTGTGGTGATTTTTGATTATTTTTTAATCAAAAAAATGACGGGTATGTTGGTTACTTGGTACAATAGATTAAAATGGGTTTTAAAAGGAAAATGAGACGAAAAAACCTTTGGCAATGGCTTAGGAAAAACACAATGTACTTAACTAACTTTTAGGAAAGAAGATAGGTAAATAATCTTAAATATGTATGCATGAAATTAAGAGTGCATTAGGCTTTATATGGTTCAAAAAGTGACGTGTGGGTATGCACTTAGTGAGTTTTAATACTCATTTTGTTTTTCCTTGTGTATGTTTTATGCGTGTAAATTGAGAGGATCTATGTACGAGGTCAGAGGTGCATAATGAGAGAATTTAAATTATAAAATCATTAGTGAACACTGCATTTTAACTGTCATTTTGTTATCAAACAGAACCTTATAAACCTCGATTTAACATCATCATCTACATTGTATTCTATTTCAAATTATGTACTTCATTTTGATTGATAAAATTTCTTGCATGTGGGTAATCATGTTAGTTGTTGGCATTTGGTGTTATTTCTCTCGAGTCGAATGAAAGTTGTTTTAATTTGTATATTTTTTACTGAAAATTATGATTTAGATTATTCAAAAATATAAAAGGAAAATAAAATTGAGCGTCACACTTTCACTTTAACATCACAATCTCACTAAATTCTCCTTCAATGTTCTACCAAAGTTAAACACATTAAGTGTCTCTTTCATTCACATCCATCTCTACCCTTTACAAGTCATTCTTTATCTCTTTCTGCCTGCAAATTTTTTTTTACCTCACTCCCTTTCTTTATTTATAATCAGTAACAACAATTTAAAATTTAATGTTTGTGCAAACACACTAGAGTTCATTTTATTTGTTTGGAGTTGAATGCTTATATGCATCCTTATTTCTGAGTTTAGTTTCTTCGAAATCAAAAAAAAATATTGTGAAATATTTGTTTATGCTAATTAGGAAGCTGGTAATTTATAAATTAATATTTTTACTGGCTTGATTGATCGATACTATACAATAACAAGATTGCCTTCACTGCTCTTTGTAAATTACCATCATCATCATCCCATATTCTTCACGTCAATTATCACTGGAATTTTCTTGTTTCATACTTTTAGTTTAGCTACTCTTGTAGGTTCTTGACTTATGGCTTCAAGTTTACTGTTTATTAACAATATACAAATTGCATTGTGTTGCTTGGATTGTACTCACGTTTTATCCTATTTTGATTTTCAATTTTGGTCTCGTACGTTATGTGTAAATATAATTTTTAATTATTAATAAATCCAACACCTATAATCAGATATTGAAAATTTTTGTTGAATTTCATTCCTTTATTTTACTATGAAAATTATATTACCATTAACCATTTTTCCTGTTTTCTGCTCATATTTTACTACTCAGTTTGTTTGGATTTCATTAGGTGTTATTTCAATATTTGTAGACAACCATTAGGTTTTTAGTGATTTTATATTTTATTTTTTCAGATGAGACGTTGTAGAATAGGTAAGTTTGCAACTAATGCAGGTAGAACGTCGAGTGTTAATGAATACGCAAGTGTCGATGAAGGTAAAGGTAGTAAGCAAAATGGAGATCAAGGAGCCACTATTCAAATTAATAATGACAACAACAGTGAACCAGTCAATATTAATGTGAATGAGGATGAAGTGCAAACTAGCGGTTATATATCTTTAGACGACAACGACTTGAGTGATATAGAAAACATTGATGTCATCTTACCACTGCTACACTTTTGTTGGTCAAATAAGAAATATTGCTAGCTTGTCAAGTTCAAATGCTCAAGAAACAAACATTGCCAACACTTCTACAATGTCATGTTTTTCAATTGAATATCCAATTATGTGTAAGCAAAATAGGCAAGATTGAGTATTATTGTATGAACTAAATGCGTAAGAATGCACCTTTTGTATATCATCTTTTTTCATATCCATATTATCATTATCAAAACTTTTCAATTTTTTAATATGATTAGACGCGTAGAGAAATAAAATAAGATAAGCATGCAAATATGAAAGTTGTTTAGTAATGAGTAATGACGCTGATAAAACTGGGTATGATTGAATGCACATATATAATGAAAAAAGAATTGTTTAGTGTAGAAAATTTAAGGTATAAATTCAAATTCTTTTCATTTAGATTTAATATTATTTCTAATATTTATTTTTTTTCAAAACAATAATGACAAAAACAATGTATTTGACATTATGTTTTAATGCACTTGTTAAGAATGTTTATTGTGCTAAAGTAAAGGAAAGATATAGAAGCTTCACATACTTTGAAGGATACAACAAAAACAAGCCTTACAATCTTGATTGTGATTCATGGAATGAATGGCGACGACAATGGGGCAGCCCAGAGTATCAACATAATTTCATTCAAAATCGACCAAATTGCAATGTCACTCCTTCCCTTCATACTGATGGTTTTATTTTGTATACTGAACACAAACGACGCCTTGTAAGAATCAACTTCTCAATTAATAATATTTTTGTCACGTTTTGGAAATTGTAGGATTTAAAATAAAATAAAAACTGCATTTATAGAGATCAAATCGGATCGATACGGGAAACATTTGAAAAATCAGCAGACAGCACGACTATGAGCACGCCCTCATGCTCATGGGGATGATTAGCACGACCCTGGGCTCATCCTGGAAAATCAGCACACCATCATTTTGAATTAATTTCAGAACAATACCGTGCACGGCAGAACGGGGACTCGTGCTGAGAAAAGCACGACACGATGAGTAGCACGACCCGTGCTCGAGGTCGTGTTCATTGGGACTAAACTAACTTGATCGAATATGCTTTCCATTCATTTTAAAATAGAGAAAATAAGCAGGCAGGTCGATTCAGAAACCCTAAGAAGGTGTCAGCAACGTGTTTGGATCAAATTTCTTGCCAAAAATTCATCCCAAGTGTGAAGGTAAGCTTATATAATTGTTCTTGGATAGTTGTGATTATGTAAGCTTGCTGAAAACTTGTTGAATTCAGAGTTTGATGGGTTATTTAGTTGCTGAAATGTTGTTGGAACATGATTAGGAGTTGGTTGGTGTTCTAGGAAGAAAATTAAGTTATGAATGAGTGATTTATGACTTAATTACTTGTTTAGGAGGATCTAGACGATTACGAGTCGAGAAATCGAGGCGATGTTAAGTGGTGCGAGTGTGCACGTATTCCGAGGTAAGTGGTTTCCACTTACGACCTTTATACTTACAAGTGTCTAGTAGTTTCATAAGAGATTTCCTTAGTTAAGTATCATTATACTTAAAGGAAAAAGTGATAAAAGATATAAAGCTTAAAATCTTTAAACGAATATTTAAAATACTCATATATATATATATATATATTATGTTTGTGTGAAACATAATTAGGTTGATGTGTTTCATAGCTTGTGTTGATATGAGTATTGATTGTGATTGCGATTGATATGCTCTGTTTGGTTACATGCATGATTTACATATCGTTGACTTATGGTTGACATGTTAGCATGTGACTTGCTTTGGCATGTATATATTGAGCATGAGACTTGCTTGATTTGAGCATACATTTGAGATTATCCTGTAGCATGTTGAATGCATATAATCATTCATTGTGTTGCATGTTTTGTGTGATACTGAGCTACAGAGGATACAACGTGAGACGCGACTGTTAGTTGAGAGGCCCTGACATGTCAGTTGAGAGATTCCCGACGATTCCGTGATTTATTCACGATGCCGAGTGAGACGCTCGATGCCACGTGAGACTCGTGATGCCGTGTGAGACTCGCGATGCCGGTGAGATGCCGATGGATGTAAGCCCTAGGCATTCACATATGTGTGTGCTTGAGATTCATTGCATACACAAGATGCATTGCATTCATTATAGCATGTTTTACTTCTGATTGATTTATGAATGCTGGTTGGATGAATTGTGAGTTATAAGATGAGTTCATATGAGATGGTATGTTTGGTACGTGACCATATTGTGATGTAAACAAGTGTGATTATGTGTTTGATGAGTTTGAACACTGTGTGATATTTGATGTTGGATAGGTTTATACCTATGCATAAGTTGTTTGCTGAGAAACTTAATGAGATTAGATTGTAAAGTACCAAAACAGTACCTCAGCACGATCACGTGTTGACCAGCACGCCCTGTGCTAATGGGCCATTCTGGGATTGTCTATGAGCACACCCTCGTGCTCTAAGGTAGCACGATCGTGCTATCTGGGTTTGTGTTATATGAACACAACTCTTATTTGTTTTGGCATGTCGTGTCAACTGGAATAGCTATTGAGCACGTCCTCGTGTTCATCCAGCACGACCTCGTGCTGTTCCCCTACACTTCATTTATTCAATATTTTGATTTCTACTTATTGAGTATTTGTGAATACTCACCTGTTTGAATGTTGAATAGTGGTGCAGATCGTAGATAGCTGCATTGGACTTGCAAGCTGTTGATTAGAGGCATATTGAGATTTCTGTACGAGGTCTGGCTCTGGTGTTTTATTCAGCTTTTGTTTTGTACAGACTTGTACACATATGCATATATATGATATTTTGCTTCCGCTGGATTTTGTGTGTATTTTGTTAAAAAATGGATTTAGGCCCGAGTTTGGGGTATATATATATATGAGATTTTATAGGAGTACATAGGTCAGGACCAGTATCCCCTGTAGCTCCAGAGCAGCCTACTGTATCACCTACGATGCCTATTCCCCCGTACGACCGTATGTATGCACCATTTTGGGAGATGATGCAACGTATGATGCAAGGTCAGGGACAGGGACAACCTGTGCCAGAAAAGGAGAAAGAAAAGGGTTCTGAAAGCAAATCGAGTTTGACTATAAATAAAAATTTTACTGAGGTGCAGAAATAGGGGGCAAAGGTATTAGAGGGTACGACGATTCTAGCTGAGGCCGAGGATTTGTTGAGGCATACTGAGAGATCCTCAATAGATTACAGTGCACTCCTAAACAAAAACTAAGGTATACGACTTCGTTGCTCGAGAAATCAGCTTAGAACTGGTGGGAGATTGTTCCAGATGATCAAAAAGATCCTCCAGTATTGACTTAGGATGATTTTCTGAGGAAATTTACTGACAAATACTGACCAGAAGAGGAGAGATAGGTTTGAGAGAGGTTTGTGATATGCCATTCGTAACAGGATTGCGTTGAAACCTCAAACCTATGAGATATTGATTGAGGAAACTCTTAGAGCAGAAGAGTTAGAGATTGAGGGAGATAAAAAGGAAAATAGAAAAGAAGGCAAGCGACAGAGAGCATCAGTGTCTAGTTCTTAGAGGTCATAGAGAAGAAAGAAGAAGTCCGACTCCAGACCACCGCGAGAGACAGGTGGAGATGCCAGTCGACAATCAGGCGAGGAGGTGGGAGGAGTATTTCCACCAGACCTCCTGTTTATACGAGAGATACATCCAGCGGGGATACCAGAAAATTGTGTTACAGATGTGATCAGCCGGGACATTTCGCTAGAGATTGTCCACAGGGACCGGGATCTCAGGGGGTCAATGTATCTAGACAGAGTAGTGCAGGTGAGGCTCGTACTACAGCAGCCAGTGGCAGTGGCAGAGGTAGAGGTGGACACAGTTCAGGGTCTACTTCTAGAAGAGGATCAGCCTTTAGGGGTAGAGCTAGTGGTTTAGGTACTGCGGGTACAGCTGGCAATTCCACAGCACCGACAAGGTCAGCACCACAGGCCAGAGTATATGTTATGACCCGAGATGAGGCTGCAGAGGATCCGGATGTCATTACAGGTATAATTTTTATCTTTACTTACCCTGCATTGATTGATCCGGGATCTACATGTTCTTTTGTGAGCGAGAGTGTCGTAGAGCATATAAGTGGTAATATTGAGCAGCTGGGGTATACAATTGCTGTATCTATTCCTACAGGTAGTACTGTGATGGTACGACACATTTTACGTCATTGTGAGTTGAGGATTGGCAAGTCAACTTATCTGGCAGACTTGATTGTTTTGAGAATGGATGAGTTTGGTAGCATCCTAGGGATGGATTGGCTATCCAAAAATTGGGCCATGGTTGACTGTTACGCAAAAGAAATCATCATTGAGGTTGATGTTGAGCGACGAGTATTGTTAGTTGGTGAGAGGAAGGTTGTTCCTACTTGCCTTATTTTCGTTGTAGTTGCAGCGAGGTTGATTCGGGAGCGCTGTGATGCTTATCTAGCGTCAGTGATTGACGTGAATCAGCCTAAATTGGAGGTACGAGATGTACCAATTGTACGGGACTATCCTGATGTGTTCCATAACAACTTACCAGGTTTACCCCACAGTAAGAGGTAGACTTTAGGATAGAGACGATACCGTGTGCTGCACCAGTATCTATACAAGATGGCAGCTGTTGAGCTGTAGGAGTTGAAAAGACAGCTAGAGGAGCTGTTGGATAAAGGGTTTATACGTCTGAGTGTTTCACCTTGGGGCGCACCAGTGCTCTTTGTGCGAAAGAAAGATGGTAGTATGTAGATGTGTATAGTCTATCGTCAACTGAATAAGGTGACAGTGAAAAATAAGTATTCGTTGCCACGGATAGATGATTTGATTGATCAACTGCGGGGAGCTATAGTGTTCTCCAAAGTATACTTGAGGTTTGGATATTGGCAACTACGGGTTGAGGACAGTTCTATTGAGAAGACAACTTTTCAGAATCGATACAGGCATTTCTAGTTCATAGTGATGCCATTTGGGTTGATGAATGCACCAACAGTCTTTATGACACTTATGAATAAGGTATTCTAGCCTTATTTAGATTAGTTTATTGTTGTATTCATTGATGATATTCTGGTGTATTCATGAGATAGAGAGGAGTATCAGAGACATTTGAAGATTGTACTCAACTTGTTGAAGGAAAAAGAATTGTATGCTAAGTTCAGCAAGTGTGACTTCTGGATGTCAGAAGTTGTTTTTCTAGGACATGTGATCTCTACGGAGGGTGTGAAACCTGATCCTAGCAAAATAAAAGCAATTCAGGAGTGGGAGTCTCCGAGGAACATTACTGAGGTACAGAGTTTTTTAGGTTTAGTTGGTTATTATCGTCGATTTATCGAGGATTTTTTTAGGATAGCTAGACCGATGACCTTATTGTTGAGGAAGAATGTTTCGTTTTTTTGGAGTGACAAATGCAAAGAAAGTTTTTGCGAGATAAAGAAAAAGTTAGTCGAGGCTCTAGTTTTGATGTTACCTTCATCAGAGGGTGGGTTTGTGGTTTACAGTGATGCTTCTGGAGCTGGGTTAGGTGGAGTATTGATGCATCATGGTAGAGTTATTGCTTATACTTCACTTTAGTTACGACCACATGAGACTAACTACTCGACATACAATCTAGAGTTAGCAGCGATCATTCATGCTCTAAGGTTTGGCGGCATTATCTATACGAGGAGACTTTTAAAATATTCACTAATCATAAAAATCTCAGATATATTATGACCCAGAGAGAGCTAAACCTTCGACAGAGGAGATGGATAGAGTTACTAAAGGATTATGATTGCACGATAGAGTATCATCCTGGAAAAGCAAATGTAGTTGTAGATTCTCTGAGCAGGAAAGAGAAAAGGGATGATGACTCGGTTACTTATAGAGCAGAGTCTCTATTTAATTTACATGAGCTACGTGTGCAGTTAGATCTGATCGAGGATCAGATGTTGGCAAACATTAGAGTTCGACCACAGATGAGAGACTTGATTGTATCAAGATAGATTGAAGATGATCATTTGATGCAAATCAATAAGAAAGTTGAGAAAGGAAAAGTGACTACTTCGCACCGACTTGATGACGACGGTGTGTTATATTACAGAGATAGGCTATGTGTTCCAGATATTACAGAGTTAAAGATTGAGTTAATGACAGAGGCTCATTCTTCACCTTTATCGGTTCATCCTGGTAGTACAAAGATGTACAGAGATATGAGAGATTTGTACTGGTCGGTACATATGAAAAAAGACATAGCCGACTTTGTTTCCAGATGTCTACCTTGTCAGCAGATCAAGGCAGAACATTAGACGCCAGCAGAAAAGTTGAAACCACTTGACATTCCTGAGTGAAAGTGGGAGAAAATCACTATGGATTTTGTGATTGGTTTACCAGGGACGTTACGACGTCATGATGTTATCTAGGTGATTGTGGATTGTTTAACGAAATCAACTCACTTTTTAGCTATTCGACAGGATTATACGTTGGATATACTAGCTGGTTTGTATGTTGCTGAGATCGTCAGATTACATGGTGTTCCTACGTCTATTGTGTCTGATCGTGACAGTAGGTTTACATCGCAATTCTAGTAGAGTTTGCAGGATGCGATGGGTACTTATGAGGTTTAACACTACTTTTCATCCTCAAACAGATGGTCAGTCTGAGAGGACGATTCAGACAGTTGAGGATATGCTCAAAGCCTGTGTGTTAGAGTTTAAAGGTAACTGGGATGATCATTTGACTTTGGTCGAGTTTGCATACCATAACAGCTACCATTATAGTATCGGGATGGTACCTTATGAGGCTCTATATGGTAGACGGTGCCAGAGTCCAACATACTGGGATGTGGAGGGTTTTCGAAAGATAGAGGGACCAGAGTTGGTTTAGCAAACCCTGGATAAAGTGAACATAGTGAAAAGATGTATGCAGGCAGCCCAGAATTGTCATAAGAGCTACTACGATCGACATCACCGAGAGATCGAGTATGTTGTCAGTGATAGTGTTTTCTTATGGGTTTCGCCCTAGAGAGGAGTTATCAGATTTGAGAGATGTTGAAAGTTAAGCCCTAGGTATATCAGACCGTATGAGATTACTGAGAGGGTGGAACCACTAGCGTATCGGTTGAGACTATCGGTTGAGCTGTCCCGATTACATGATGTGTTTCATGTTTCGATGTTGAGACGATACCGATCTGATCTTAGCCACGTGTTGAGCGCTCCTGAGATAGAGATTTCAGATGGGATGACCAATTAGGAGGAGCCGGTTGAGATTCTAGACCGACAGTTGAGACGGCTAAGGAATCGAGAGATTTCGATGGTATTGGTGGAATGGAGTTTTCATTCACCAAAAGAAGCAACTTGAGAGGTTGAGTTAGATATGAGACGACAGTATCCATATCTGTTTCTGGACTCGACTTCTGATACTTGAGGTATGATTGTAATTTTGAGAGTGTGAATTGATGAATTGAATTATGATTTCAAGTTAAGAAAGTACTTAACTTAATTTCATTTGTGAAAATGAAGGACAGAGTTTGAATCGGTAATACGATGTGTTTGGAGCTTTCTGAGGATGTTTATAGGTATGTTTTGATATTATGTGTAACATTCTCAAATATGTTAGGATTGATATATAAGGAAAATATATCAAAATAGAATCGAATCGGATCAAAACAGGTTGGAAAATTGAAAGATGCTGCAGACTGCCCAGATTAACGTACGTTAATCAGGAGTAGACTGATGAATAACGTACGTTATTCATCCAGAAAAATAACACACGTTAATTTAAAATAACGTACGTTATCGACAAGCAGAGCTGTTTTTAAAAAGGCTTGGAAACACTTCATTCTTACCCAAAAACACTTCTAAACCGTCCCAGAAGTTCTCTCAACTTCCAGATCATTTCCTCAGGTCATCTAGACACTAAATCAACCAACAAACACAAGGATTACTGTGGATTTTCCAATGAATCATGCTTTAAAGGTGAGTTTCTTTATTTTAGGGTTTTAAAGAGGAATTTCTGATTTTGATCCG
>CANYCX013243918.1:0-10504 GCA_948193385.1 Breynia disticha f. nivosa | reverse complement strand
TCAGAAAGTCGAAACATCAACAAAAACGTGATTGAAGGAATTCAAGTCGAAGAAACTCACCGATTTAAGATCTCTATCGGATCCTACAACTCCCAAACACCAAGATTCGTTGAGGTTTAGGTTTAGCTAGGGTTTTCGGAAATCGGTTCGGGTTTATGGAAGCAAAAACGTGGATATAGGTGGAGTGTAGAGAGAGATAGGAAGAAACTTATATATATAAGTTCGGTAAAGACGGTTTTACCCTCGGCTCTACAAACTATCTTTCTTTCCGATTTTCTCTCTCCCGATTGAACTAGCCTCGATCAACTTTTAATCAACACAACATCCTGCACTCCCCACTGATTATTATTTAAAATATTAATGCGAAAAATTTATTCATACATTTATGAAATATTCTATTTAAAGCTTAAAATTAACGAAAAATGGAGGGCGTTACATGTTACTTGATAAATTTGATAATAAAAATATAAATTAAAATATTATATTTTTTAGTTATTGATAGATTGTTATTTTATAAGTTAAATACAAAAATATAAATTGAAATTCATACTCTTTATGAGTTCAATATTTTTTCATACCCGTGGATACAATGTATTTCATGTAAATTACATTTTTACTCAAAATATAAATGTAGTATAATAATTATTTAACATTAGTCATAAGAAGTCTATATGTGTCAATTATTTATATTACATATTTTTTAATAGCTAAAATAAAATATTATTTATTAATTATAATGAATTAGATAATTTAATAAAATTTTTAATATTTACTTTATATTTAAAAATAAATATGATAATAATTAATAAAAAATAATATTATTCATATCTATATTAACATATTTTTAAAATAATAAAAATGAATACTTAATTAGATATTATTAATATTACTGACCTAAGATGGATAGATATTGTAATTGATATAACGACATCTATTAGATAAATTGTTTTATACATAATTAAATTTTTTAAAATTCAAAGTGACCTAAAATAAATAAATAAATAAATAATTTTACTTAAAATACTTATTTACCTTTTCTTATATGAATTTTTATTAAAATTGTCAATTACATAAATAATTATAATATGTAATATCCTGCCGCATCGGGCGAGTACAATTACTAGTGTTAACTAAAATTAATATGGATTGTAGTTGAAGGTTTTCAAAACATCATTATGAATGCAATTGTTGTTGACGTATGTTAAATGTACGGTCTATTTTCCTATAAACACGTGAGTATTGAAAAATCATATAATATATTATTGTGTATCAAGAAGATATTATTGTTACATTAGTGGATGTGGTTATGGAATGTGGATTATGAAAAATCATATAATATTGAAAATTGAAGTGCAGGGAGGCGTCTAAATAATCACAAAGATATAAGAGTTGGTTGTGTCCTAAATAATTACAAAAAAGAAAACAAGTGTCCCTAAGAAAGATCAGTTTTGAACATAACTCAATCATCCCTTCCCTACAAAATCAGAAATTGAGGATGGATTTCCTGTCTCTGTCTTCGTTAGTCTGTCTGTCTGTCTCTACAGCCTTCCTTCTTTACAAACCACCACCTTTCTTTAGACCTCAGATTGCTCAAATGGCACACGCACAAACAACTGCCCATGAAGCGTTACCACAGCCGACGTCTGGTGTGGATCAATTCTCGATGGCAAGCTCACAACCTTCCAGCAATACCAAAACACAATCCCCCAATAACCATTATTATTAGCTTTCCCTTCAACATCATCACTAAATAATAATAATTCAAAAACATAATAAACAGGCCTCTACCTTTTTGAAGGGTGTGACACCCCATGGATTATCAAGTTGCTCTGGTTGACCAGAAATAATTAATCTTCCCGCTGGATCAGACTGAACATGCACCTGATTTACATTACCAAAACAAATGCTCAAACACATATACTCTTTACTATCTCAAACAAAAAATAAAGGCCCCTTCATAAACAAACAAGCCATTCCCAAAATCAACACCCTACCTGCCTATAAAATGAACAACCCATTGACCCAAACTTCTTTATAATAGGTAGAAGTGCAATACCAGTACCATGCTCCAATTATATTTAATCAGGTTCACTCGCTATGATCTTATTTGTTACTCAGCAAAACAAAAAAAAAGAGAGATTAACTACTTCAACTCAAACGACTTTAAATGAACTAAGATACCAAAAGGCATAACATACATTCCCAAACTTGAACTAAGATACCAAAATGTTTCACAGTTTTCAGCACAATGACCTAGTTTTTTGCGACTTCCAATGGAATACAAGATATTCTCATACACGAATGCATATGCATGTCCAAGAAAATTCCTTACACTATTTATATAATCCCACTCTATAACTCCACATTGAAACTAAGAAAAGAAAAGAAATGACATATTACTTATCTCAATGAAACAAATTACACGACAGCAAGAAAAAGCACTTCAAGAAAAGAAAAGAAATGACATATTACTTATCTCAATGAAACAAATTACACGACAGCAAGAAAAAGCACTTCAAGGTGTTACCTCCTCACGTAGAAGCCCTGGAACCAGTGCATAAACCTCAAAGCAATCATTCTGCAAATAATCGTCAACATAAAGATAGTAAAACAAGTGCTAGCAAAAGTTTAAAGATCCCATCACCCATTTTAAGAAACCATATGAGAATAGAGGAAATCTTACAGTTCTTTGCACATTTATCTTCACCCAATCAGCAGGGGGTCCAATGTCAATAACCATCGAGTCCCCTCTGCCAAAAGAAATACCCATTCAGCACTCTTAAAGAATTAACAATGTCTCATATTACAGTAAAATAAAGAGTGACCCTAACTGTTGCTTAACCGTTTTGACATGAGAAACACTCAGAGTATGCTCAACACTTGGCTTTTTGCGCTTCAGCAAACCTGAAATTGAACAGTAGTTTAAAGAGGAAGCCAACTCAACATCATCAACGTCATAAAAGTTACATAACAGAAGATCCATTAAATTTGGACATACCATTTGTTTTTTGCGGCTTGTCAATTTTGGTTGTAGACAACAAGTTCTTATCCTAAGCCCCGAAAGGAAACAAAAGGGGACACAAATTGAAAACAATGGTAATTTACATAGAGATACTAAGAACAATGAAAAGAAAAAATAGAAGAATTTTGAAACAAAAAAAAATTATATCCATAAAGTCTAGAAGATATCCACAAACCTTAATAATTGGTTGAGAAACCTGGCCATTACTAAGAACCCTCTGGGTATGCCAACCTTGCATAGCACGGGCTGCAGCATCTCTGCGAGCCCTCCCTGATCCTAAAGCTTGGCTTCCACCACCCTACATATGGTAATCAAGAAGCTATTAAAAATATTTTACATTGGTAGATGCAATAAGTATGGACATAATCTCAATTAACAATTGAATAAATGGATCATTTGCCGGTGAGAATAAAAAAGACATCTAAATACATCAATTCAAGGAGCAAGCAATGGGAATAAACAATCAAATTAATAGCCAAATATCAATTTCTTGACTAAGGAAAAGGCAAGACAGCGGAAAATAAATTTGGAACACAATCATCTGGGAATCCAAAACAATGAGAACCAGAAGAGAATCTAAGCATTTGTGCTAAAGCATGCAAACAAGAAGTTCACTGTACTTGCAACCCATGCAAACTCAGTTTACCACCAAAATATTTACCAGGATGAACTAAATCCAGTTCATAGAAAATGTATACTGATTATAATTTCTCTAACATATAAATACTACAAAAACTCAGCTTTAATGTTATTTTGCCCCCAAAAGTTCTTACCATGCACCTTTTATGACAAAGTCACAGATGCACACACAAAGAAGACCCGTGAAAGCACCGATATACCATGAAAGCTATACAACAATACCCCAAGGCCCAACTAGAGGAGATACAAACATTATTAATAAGACCAAATGGGAAAAAGAAAGCCATAAGATGCCTGTTATAGTGAGATCCCAATATAAACATGAATTGTCATCAAGTCTATGAGTAATTTATGATGCAATTATAGAATAGTAACATGAATTATCATCAAATTACCTGATTTTCATCCCTGATTGCCTCTGGCATGGTTCCATCTGAAAATGGTAGCTCACCATTGCGCAATTTTCCCTTCTCATATTCAAGCAACGCCTGAATATAAATTAACGTGAATTTCAACAATTTTTTGCTGAAAGAAAAGGTTTACTGTCTATGCAGGAGTTTGAATTAGATAATAACCTTCTCATAAAATATTCGAAATGTCCAGGAAACTGTAGTGCATGTCCTGTAAAGTTCCAACAGACAAATATAATGAAATACGGAAAAAAAAAAGTCTGTAACAGAACTATACATATAAATAAAGTTTATCGTTTTAAATTCTACAAAAATAACAGCTTTCAGTCATTCACCTTGTACAAAGGTCAAGACTGAACTAACGTCTAACACAGGTTGTGTTATTTTGTGTGTTCACGAGAATAAGCCAAACTCGCACATTTTACTAGTTGACAACCTGATCCAATACAGTTGATATCCGCATCTATAACTATAACTTCTACATAGAATTCCTACAGACGATGGATGCTCAAGACAATGCACCAGATGCACATGTCTTTCAAAGGTGTGATAATCTATCAATTTCAAATGCAGGTCTACCAGTACATAAGAAATTACAGTAACAAAATTTTCAAGCACATTTTCACAGTAACCAACTTAGAAGCTCAGGAGCCAAAATTCTTGATTTAGAGAAGAAAGAAGGAAAAGAAATGCTTTTGGCCCTTCTTATCATGAAAACAATAATACTACAAGGTCATTCATGATTTCTCCTTTATAAAAAACCTACTCAAAAACTCAATGCTACCTAAAATGTCAAAATTAGAAATAATATGTGCATCAAACTGTCACATTTCTATATAGTGGTTACCGATGGTAAACAAAGATCTCACTTTGGGGGTTTGAATGATTCTCCTACTTGGCGCCATAGTTTGCAAGATGTCACCTGATAATAAACAAAGAAACAAATCTGTTACAAAACAAATAAAATTTTTAGAATTTACATTAATTTGTAAAAACTCAAGTCCCCAATAAACTAGCAGTTGAAAATTCTCATAAACTAATTGGCCAAAAACAAAAAAAAAATGTAAAATAGGCCGAGATGATTCAATGAAGAGAATGAAATTCCAATGCACATTGAGAAGATATGTATTCTATGAAAGACAGTGTCACACACAAGATCATCCTAAATTAGAAACTTCTAGAGAAGGCAATGTAACAACACATTAAACATAAAATGAAGTAATGAACAAAATAATCAAAATATTAAATGTATGTGTTTATGAATAATTGAAAAAAAAAAAAGATTTTCTGATTCCTTGAGATCCCCTAGTGTAGTTACCTTTAAGTAGCAAGGACATGCATACAACATGATATGGGCACAGCATGGCAGACATATGACACTAACACTGATGTAGAGACAAGAATTGTATTGAAACTACGAAGCAGCACAAGTGGTAAACATTCAAGAAACATGTATTTGTGCTAATTATATTATCACTATACACATACAAACAACATATGAATTTGATTCTAATTATTTAAATGCTAAAATTTAAACTAAACAGAATGATCGTCAAAAGGAATTTTACTTTAAGTACAAATTTCACTAAGAAAAATGCAAATAATCATTCATCATATCAAGAAAAAAAAATTAAGATTTGTTAAAAAATTGTCAAAACAATTAGGAATTTTCAAAACAGAGAAAAATAAAAAATAATCATAAGAAAAATATCTCACCTGTTAGATATTGTTTTCTTAAAAGCATATGCATGAAACACAATCCACAAATTAAAACAAAAATAGAACATACTTCATTCAAATTGCATCTTGTTCTCTTATCTCCATGCTACTTGGCACATACTATGCAAAGTGTGTGTATGCAGAACAAGTGCCAAACACAAATACAGATATCCATTGGGCGTCTTAGTGCAAGCTTCTTGAGGAAATTGACACTTATTGCATAATCACAAGTGCATGCAGAAAAATGCACCCACACAGATGGAAGAAGCACACCGACAATCCAATGAAATTATATCGGTTAAATTGTGTATGTAACTTTGCAAGTGCGCGACACTAGAAATGATAGTGTTACTTTTCAATGTTACCACTTACCGAAATCTTACAAATAATTCAATAAATCACACCATTAAACAAACAAAAAATGGAAGAGTTTAACAATAACAAATTGTTGGATCAAGTGTCAAATCAGAAGACTATAATTCGGAACATGGAAAAAAATGTAAATTTGACTAATAAAAAAAAAGACTTCTGCAAGATGTGAAAATACTGAGGCCATATGAAAATGGTTGAAATATGTTGAGAAAAGTCTTAGCAAACCTGTTCATATCCGCCAAGCTTGATAACAGACCTCCATAACCTAAGTAAAAAATAAAGGGGTGAACTATTATGTTAGATAAGCTTTGAATGAGTAACAAAAACGATCACAGAACTTCACATAATTGGAGTGTAAACTGCTTACTTCAGCAAATTTAGCTCTTCTTTGTAAAACTTTGGGGGTTTGAATTCAAGATTATTCTCCTTATGAAATTTTTCAACATCCTTTAAAAACGCCACCTGCTCCTCCTCTGTTCCAGACTCATAACCATCAGCAGATTCCAAAAGGAATGAATTGTTGGGAGTTCTCATTTCGGTTGGGGGTTCCAAATCCAACTTGGCTGTTGCACCTTCCTTTTTGACATCCAACTGCGGAGGCAAATCCATTTTCGAAACCTCTTTTTTCAAATTATGGCCTTTCTCATCACCTTCAAATTTTGTCTCAAGAGGCTTGGCATTCGAGCCAGTCTCATTGTCACTGGCTAAGGATTTCACCTCCAAAGTACTGTCCTTTTTCAACTCATCCCTGTTCTGATCATCTTTAGATTTTGCTACCAAAGACTTCTGATTCAAAAGGTCAAAATCCCCACCTTCATTTTTAGTACTACTAACTTTTTTTGCATTATCACCGCCATTGTCCTTAGACACCAACTTTGTATCTTCACCATCATTTCCCTTTCCATTGGAACTTTTCGATATTTCCCCAACACTTGCATCTTTAACAGAAACCGCAACCTCAACAGCGTCCTGATTACCATTTCCAACCTCAGCGCTCTTAGCATCAGGCATAACAACATCAACTTCATCAGCCACACTTCCCTCATAATAGCGCGCACCCTTTTCCTCCTCTTTCTCTCCATTCTTTTCATCTTCCTTCTCTTCTCCATTCTTCTCATTTTCTTCCTCCGCAACAACATCAGAAGCCGCATCCTTGCATTTCACAGCATCTTCCATCACAACATCTTTCTCACCAGACCCTAATCCTACATTATCGCATTTTGCCGCGTCTTCCAGCTTCTCATCAGACCCTAATCCAACATTTTCGTCCGAATTTTGCAGTTCCTCATTCAAAGGCAATTCTTTCCCTTGCCGTACATCTCCAGAATCATCCGCATTCTTGTCATTACTCGCTCCCTCCACATTATTCTCCGTCTCATTTAAATCACCATTTTCATTATTAATCATCCTGATCAAAATTATTCAAAAAAAAAACAAATTCATACTAACACCAAAAATAATTCAGCTCATAAGAATTACAAGAATACACCAACATATATATGACAAGAAAGTTTATTAACGACACGAAAATAAATAAAACAAGAACGAAGAGAAAAAATTCCAACAAGAATTAGATATTAAGAAATTTAGAAAAAAAATGAGGTGACGAGGGATAGAAGAAAATAAGATACATGCAAAACAAGAAGAACAGAGAAAAAAAGAACCTTCAGGTTGTAGGAAAAACCGAGGCGTTTAGAGAGAGGGGTAGCGGAGGGAAAGTTGTGGGAGGTGAAACCCTACGGGTGAGAGAGAGAGAGAGAGAGGGAGAGAGTCGTAAGGCAAAAGGGTCGGAGGGGGTTAGTTTAGATTTGTTGGTGGAGGGCGAAGAGTGTGAGAGACTTGGCAGTGTGAGAGAGAGGTTTTGTTGAGCTCTTTTTAATACACTCACGTGCCCTTCTGCTTCCGTCCTTTGTTTGGAAGCTTTTTAATGGAAGGGAATTAAAACTGATTTTTTTTCTTTTTCCCATTGTTGTTTCTCATAAGCCGAGCCACTTGTTTGATTCAATAATAATTCGTTTGTGACTCGTCTTGTCAGTAAATGAGTTAATTTAGAAACAAAAATTATATTTAGATTATAAATGAGCCGAGTTTGAACACTCTAAAGTTCGTCTCGATAAAGTTCACAAAAAGGCTAGTAAACATGCTCGCAAAGACACTTGTTTAAGCGTTCATGAATGACTCGTCAACAAACACATTTAGGTGTTCACGATAGGCTTGGGAACAAGCTCGCCAATATATTTATGAATAAGCTCGCGACGATGTTTATGAACAAGCTCGTTTGTAAGCTTGATTACTGTAAAAATTAGGGTTTTAATAGCTGTCAAAATTAAAGAAAATGAAATATCTATTCTAAAAATATATTGTATATAATCGAAGTAGGGTTGAATTCACAAAAATTAGTAAATTAGCTATTTGAGAGTAAAAACAAGTAAAATTGCAAAAAAAAAATTGTGGAAGATTTGTTTGTTTATAAAATATGATTACATAAAAATATCAAGATCCGCAGCAAGCCCCCACATCCATGGTTCATGTTTCCGTAGCCCATTTTGGTAAGCAAGCCCCCACATCCGAGAGGGGCTAGTCGTACTAAAATATCAATTTTGCTTAGGAATCAAAAAACCGGAACGGAATTTGTAACGTCACTAGGAAAACAAGATTCGCGGATATCAAAGTAAGTGCACTGAATCCACATTTATCATTGTATGTCTTGATCCTGTATGGTTAACTATATTTAGTTGATTTCACATATGTTGAAATGTTAGGTAAGGTGTCGAAAAATGGACTTGGTGAAATGTGGCTTGATTGCGTGATATGCTTTGCATTGAGTATGTGTGTTGCTTATTGTTTTGGTGATGATTAATTGCGATTCGATTGTGGCCTTATGCTATGGAATGGTATCGATTAGTTGAGTGTAACAAGTGTTGAATGATCTAATGTATGTGTATGAATGGATTGATTTAGAGAATGTGTTTTGATGTTAAATTTCCCTTATGTGCGAGTGTATGATTGTGATTGAGTTATGAAGTTTGTAAAAGTATTATGTGAGTTATGAGTTGGAATGGAAATTGAATGTTGTATATGTGTGGATTGTGGAAAGAACTTAAGCGCGTGATGTGACTTAATGACGTGATTGTGGTAATGCGTTTGAGTATACAATGTGAATGACATGATGACTGCAAAGCTTGAGAATTGTATAATGAGATTGTGATGGTGAAAATTGAGATGTTTGCATTCATTTGTTTATGTCATGTGGACATTTCATGAGCATCGTTGTATGTTCTTCATGTGGGGATTAGCCAATCGAGCAAAAGCTCAAATTTTTATGTGGGGATTATCCAATCGAGTGAAAGCTATATCTTTATGTGGGGATTAGCCAATCGACCTTCAAAAAGTATCGCACTGCTAGCCCTGCCGAAAAGTCGTCTCGTATACCTGTCACTCTGCACACATATACACAACAAAATAAAGGGTGAGTATATAGAAATACTGAGTAAGTGAATCCCTATATTTATTATGCTGAATGCGCAGGGGAACCTTCGACCTCCATGGCCTAACCTCCACATAGTTATAATTATATCAAAATCATAATCTAACATACAATCAACAACAACACAATCAAATCATTTTCCTACTTATATTCATTCATGTTCAAAACCAACCATACTACAATCATACACATTACTAGCACCCCAACACAATAAAAAACATTCTCATTTCATTCCATCTTTAACACAAACAAAAGTATACAACTTATCACGTCTCAGACCTGATTGACTCATACAATCATTCCACATTAAGTCACACTACCTCACAAGATCATTCTTGCCTTAAGCATACCAATCAAAATATATTCAATTCACATAACAAACACAAACACTCACATTAGACATTCACAAGTCAAACCCGTATCAAAGCCATAATTCATACACATTCATTTTTCATGCAATTGATGTCAAATGGATATGATGAATGTAATGAATGCTAATGCATTTTCACAAATATGTACCCCGGGGTCTGAAACATCGGGTCTAGCCCAGCATCAACTCATCGAGCTCTCGCTCGGCATCAAATCACAATTGGGTTAATCCCCCATTTTTTTCTCACAATTAGGCTAATCCCCTATTTTATCACAATTCATCAGGCCTTGCCCGACATCAAGCTCTCGCTCGACATAAACATAACACCAAGAGTCAAGCTCTTGTTGTGACGCCCAAAATTAAAACCAATATTTTCTAAATATTCAACAACAATACCGATTTTAATTTTGGATTTCAAAAATGTAAAATTATTTGTTCAAACTTGCCAATCAATTTCAATATAAACATAGATATAGAAAAGAGTT
>CANYCX013243857.1:0-17808 GCA_948193385.1 Breynia disticha f. nivosa | reverse complement strand
TCGTGGGTGTCGTGCACTAATATCCCTCATTCTACAGCACCATTAACCACACTATAAACCCACCTCCCTCCCTCTCGCCCCCCACAACATAACCCTACTCCCTACCTAACTAACCACATTGCTTCATCATCTCTTCTAATTCTGACTCACAATGCCTCTTAATCTAACTACCTTCAAAGCTTTTCTTCTCCTCTCTCTGCTACTTCTGATTCCCTTGTCTTCTTCAGGTAGCTGTAATCAGTTTTTATCTTTTCAAAATATTCCCCTTTAATGAAAACCATGAGCAGATATTAAACATACTTCGTTTTTGAATCTTGTAGGTTCTAATGCTGAAGGCTACAGAGAAGCCATGAGCACATACGATCACTTCTTTCACAAGGTACTCCATCAAATTTATCTTTTTAACTAACTCATAATCAGAATCAGAATATTAACATAATCTTTCTGCCAACTAAAACTAGGTTGGATTCCAGGCAAAAACGAGGAAGCTAATGATGGATATGCTTGATTACGACGACACTGGTGCAAACCCTAAGCATGATCCACGAAGAAGATCACCTGGTGGCAGGAACCCTTAATAATTACTTCTTCACACCAAAATATCTTTCTCATATATTCCATGAGGTTTTGACCTGTTAACTAGTCATGATATTTCTATATTGTGGATCGATGCATGGTAATGTAAACTTTATGATATGATATTCCCCAATCCCATCTAAGTCTAACTGGGGAATTTATAATTATATATTATGATCTGAATATATATATATATATATATGTAATATATGTTGCTGCAGTCCAGTTATATTCCACCTATAATTTTATTATCATCCGAATAAATAAAGCTTTTCCTATCTCGTCTAAGAATAATGTCCACCACAGTAAATTATTATATATCCTCTTCTTTTTATTTTAATATATACTATTTTATATTGATTTTCTTCAATATGATGATATGGTAAATCGACATCATCATTAATTTTTAAATTTTATAATTTATTCAAAATTATTTATTAATATGAGACAGTTATATAGTAATCCAGACGTGGACAATTCTCGATCAATGTTCAAAATTCAAGTGAGCAAAGAAGAATCTTTTTATATTTATTTTATTGGACAAATAAAATTTTGAAAGATCCTCAAACGAATATGTTCTTCTAAGGATGTAAACGAGCTGAGTTAAAAAGTCGGAAGTATCAAAGTTCGATTTATTTAAAATTTTATGAATGTGTATTTGAACCTAAATGTTTTGTTCAATATTTAGCTCGTTTAAAGTTTGCTAGCTAATGAACATGTTTACTAATTTTTTGTGTTTGATTAAACAAAAGTTAAAATGTAATTTTGTTTGACGATGAAAGAGTGGCTTGACAATGAGAGTGGCAACTGCAAATGGCGAGTGGACCATGAGAGTCGAGAGAGATAAAGAACAATCAGATAATGATGAAAAATTAAGAATTGGTGACTGATGATTAATTGAAGACATTACATGATTAAAAAAATTAAAATAAAGTGAGATAAATTAATTTCAAAATAATATTTTATGTGAATTTATATCATTTTTTCACTAAAATATTATAATTTAAATACTATAATTAGTAATGATATAAGAATTAATCTTCAGATTAATTCATTTAAAATAAATTAACATATTATTTATAACTTCATATTATGACACACTTTTATATATAATAATATTATTTAATGGTTTGTAATCCCTTGTCAATTCCAGGACACGTGTACAAGAATAAACCATATCAATTTTCCACTTATGTTTACTTTGAAAATTTATGTTTAAAATATCTATTAAAAAATATTGTTAAAAAGATTACTTTGTCCATAAATTATTCATTTTGCTTAAAAATTTATCAAATAACTATAATAGTTCATGTTTTTCTCCACTATTTATTCACAAATAATTTAAAAGAAAAAAAATCACAATTAATGTTTGTATTAGTGTTACACAAAATTATAAAATTTTTTATTTTTTTTGTGTAATAAAAATATTATATAACATTTTATTTTTTTTTAAATTACATAACTTTATAGATATTATTTAATAAAATTAATGCATTTGATAAAATTTCAAATTTTTAAAAATAATTAAATAATATTACACGTGTCTTCATCAAGTTAAGTAAAGGCGTTTCGACCTAAGAATTCCCTTCCATAACAAGGGAGACTAAAAGTTTTCAGAATTATGTTATTCAACAATTGACAGATGGAGTTTTCTTAAAAAAAAACCATGTTTTAACTCGTGTGTTTTGATCGTAAGAATGGATACATTTTGAACCATGACCTATCATGGACACCCAGACTAATTCTCGTTCGAGCCGGACAGGATTACAAGGCGACAAAGCTCTCCGAACTGAATTTTAACGCAGCTACATACGCAGAACTCGATCTCGAGAATTGACACATTGTAGTGAATTCAAACAAGTAATCATAGGAAAAGAAAGGAAGATTAGACATCATTAATGAATGGTTTACATTTTTGAATTCAACCTAAGCAAACACATTCCATTACATATGATTATGTCTGTAATTCCTTATCTGACATTAAAGACTTATGTTTTCTCACTGTCTTTCCTTTGTCTTTCTCAATAATTTTACTGTAACTAATAATAAAGCATCGCCACCCACCAAATCATACATTAAATTATAAGGAAATTAGGTCTCAGGTCAGGAGGCATCATTTTCCAATTGTTTAATTACAATCAGATCTAATCTCCCAGCTTTCCAGTTTGCCTCTCAAGGGAGCAGGAAGATGGACTAAAAAAGTAATTATGATTCTGTTTTTACCTGTGTCCAGGTTACCTATAAAAGCAGCACACAGTTTTGAACATTATACATATTTATGAACGACATGTGAAGAAACATCTCCATGCTGGTGCAGTTTATTCCTAATAAAAGCAACCATGCATATGAAAACATCAAACCAAAAATCTTCTGCCTAATCATATAGGGTTAGTGAGAATCTAAAAGATGAACTGAGATACCTTTTTATGTAATCCCATAAAGGCATAAACCATCAGTTGCTAAAAGGATAAATTCTGCATCTAAACACAGAGGTACTTGGAAAGTATCTGGAGATGCAGCAACCAAATCTCCATTGAATTGTATTCTGCCATGCACAGCATAAGAATACGCACTTGAGAAATTCAGAAGTTATATTTCAGAATGTTCTTTCCATAAACAAATACTTTTTGTTCCATGAATTGAGTAGTCCTCTGTGTAATGAACTCTGCACAGATGTTCTTATGATCACAGATATCGCCCAGGAAACTGAAAAACAAATGGATTAGAAAGTTCCTTCCTCCACACCCTTTTTCAGGATTCTGTTCATTTATACAGAATAATGACATCAGTAATTAGGACTGATAGTTGAAAACAGTGCATCTTGTGCTCAAGATATCAAAAAGAGATTAGAAAGACTAACTCATTCTTCTGTGTCTTCAATCTAAAAGAACTTGTCACACCAGGCAAGAGTCTCCAATGTGTGAAGCAATATCTATACTTAAATCAAACTTGAACTATTCTCTGTTTTTTGCCTAAATCACAAAAATCCAACTAACCAATCCGCCAATTTTGCATCATCCCTGTCAAAAGATCATGTTCACTATTTAATTGAAGTTCTGTAATAGTTATTGCTCAGCAGATTTCAACTTAGAACATGAACAATGTTTCATTGTTTACTTACCATCTGAGCTTACTATTTATCCTATATTAATAGATTAAAGAAAGCATTTTTTAGAAATATTGAATCAGCAATACAACTTAATATCAAAGTCGAATATTTTCAAGAACTTTTTAAGCTGAAGTTTCCAGTTTCCCAGCTCGATTCATTTAATTCTTCAGAAGAAGGAATCTTTATAAAGGGCTTAACAGTGCCATTAACTGTGTGGGTTCTGAGTCAGAGCCAAGAATGTAAAACAAAATTTCCGAACAATTCAAGCGTTTTTATTTCTTCATTGTCCATAACAAACACATGAATTAAACCTATGAACTCAACTAAGATAAAAAAGCAGACAACATTAGAGAGATATCTAAGTGAACTCCTCCTTCAAATAACCAGGACCAGGCTTAAATGGATCAGTTTGTTCATAAGCATCAGGTCGATAAAAGCCAGCATCATTAACGCGATTACTAAGCACGTGAAATATTGCCTTCTTTGTTCCACCATACTCATCTCTGTTGGCTTCAACATACTCACTAGCCTCAGCTGCAACTTCATTCACAAAATCAAACCTATTGTCCTCCGAAAGCAACAACCTCTCTATGTCCATCGTCAACTGCTTCCCTCCTTCTCTTATCTGCCTCACTTGCTCCTCCAAAAAGGGTACTCTCTCCAATTTGTATCTCAGCATGTCGTCCCTCTTTGTCTGCACTTTCAGATTAAGTTATTAGTTATCCACTAAACCAATTAGGCTACCTATACAAGTCCATATAGAACCCAAGTTGCAGACCAGTTTTCTACGACGCCATATTCTTCGCCCACTTCCATTGCCTTCTAGCTTCGAGATGATCTGAGTGAAATCAGGAAATAAAAACCCAGTTTGCATATCGATATTTACTAGAGAGAGAAGAGAAGGAGAACCTGGGTTGTGTTGGGAATGGAACGGAGTGATTTGAGAGGAATGGGATTAAGTGGGGAAGTTGAAGATAAGCCCAACTGAAGTGAAGATAGTGCCATGGCGTCTCTGCTATTCCAATCTAATCCAAGTCTCTTCTTTATATTACGCCTGAGCGACCTGTCGTTTGCTTATTTGTAGTGAGGGATAGAACCAAACGACACCTTCTAAAATATAAGGCGCATAAAAAATAGTTCCTTCGGCTCTCAATATTTGTAAAAAATATCTGTTAATTTAAAAATTTGTTACTTAAATTTTATTATATTACTCTCAAAATTAAACTTAACTCATGTTATAATAAATTATATTATTAATATTATTTAAAAATCTAATATAAAAAAATATTTTAATCAATTTAAATATTTTAAATAACATTAAATTAATAAAATAAAGTGTTATTTAGAGACAAAAAAAGTACTTATATTTATCAATATATCTTATTTGATGTCCAGACAGCAAACATATTTCTTTAAAATCAATCTTCCAAATTGAATTAAATTCATAAAGGAAAGAAGCCTCAACTAAGGAAGATGGATAGTTACAAGTAATATCCTGCAAATTTGCTAAAATATGATTATTTGTAAGCATGTGCTACTTTTACAAACTCCATTTCACATCAAACACGATTTTCCAATAATAGTCTCCTGCCAAAAATATGATTAGAAACAGAATTATAAATGTGTAAGACTACACATAATTCAATTTCGTATTTAGTAATTTACTTTATTCTCATCGTTCTCGCATAATCTTGTTCTCATCTAAAGAGAACCAGTTTCTATATCCAATTAACCTCTTTGAATCCTTCGTCTGTGGGTTTTGAGGTAAATGGGGTCAACCAACACACTGAGGGTACGGGGTTCGATCTCTGCCTCCGTAGCAGCATTAGGGGAGGCATACCAGATCCCTATGAGATTCTCTGTCCTTGGTTCGTGTGTTAGCCCGACCATTTTCCTAAAATTTTCAAACCAAAAAAATTAAGCTATTTGAAATAACTTCTCTGTCCGGCTATGAAAGGATCTGAAAATGATATCAAGGAATAGAATTCTAACAATAAACAAACATGAAATTAAAGCAAGCAGCAACAGAATACTAAGCATACTGTTGGTGTTTTTAAAGGAAGTATTTAAGCAAGGTGTAGAAATTCCTCACACGTCAATCAATATATATAACAAGCAAAAAGAATACTCAGATCTCCTTCACGCTAGCTTAATTGCATTGCTATATACACTAATTAATGACTAATTCAGTTGCATTGTAGTTACCTTCCAGTAATGGCTTTCTCATTTTTTGCAACTGTTGTTGTTCTGTCATTGTGTCTTCTCTCCATCCTCATTGTTTCAGCTTCTGATGAAGTTTTCAATGTGACAGTAGCGCTAGATGGTACCGGCGATTTTGACCGTATCACACATGCCATTTCTCAGGCTCCCTCACTTTCCGAATATCGATACACGATTAGAATCAAACAAGGGACGTACTATGAAACCTTGGAAATTCCAGTCCTCAAGACCAACTTGGTGCTTGTGGGGGATGGAGCTGATCGAACTAGAATCACCGCAAGCCACAATTATGGTTCTGGGTATAGCACTTATGACAGTGCAACAGTAGGTAATCTTGATTCTTTTCCCCCCATTAATGCAAGAACTTGAGCTGATTGTGCCTGGATTATGTTTTATACACGTATGCCTTCAAATCATCTCTTTTTTTACTGGAGGAATGCAGCAGTGAAGGGCGATGGATTCATGGCTAAAAACATAACGTTTGAGAACTCAGCTCCCTGGACAGACGGAATGGCAGTAGCATTGCTGAATGAAGCCAACAGATCAGCTTTTTACCAGTGCACAATACGGGGCTACCAAGACACACTGTATGCAAGAGAAGGTTACCAATTTTACCGTGAATGTGACATTTACGGCACTGTGGACTTCATGTTCGGGTATGCAGCAGCTGTTTTCCAGAACTGCAACTTGTATGCTCATCTTCCAAATGGAACCGTAACCTACACAGCACAATCAAAAGGAGTCAGTGACCAACATTCAGGCTTCATCATTCAAAATTGCACCCTAACTCTGGCTCCTGGAATGGACCGCATTAATGCTAGTGTTCAAGCTTTTATGGGTCGTCCTTGGTCTAATTATTCCACTGTTGTAGTCATGGAATCATGGTTGGACTCGATTATTGACCCAAAGGGGTGGGATGAGTGGGACAGGCCACTTGATAAGTTGACCTACAGAGAGTACAATAATAGAGGGCCAGGGTCTAACACTGGCGCAAGGGTTAGATGGCCTGGATTCTCAGTCATACAAAACTGGTCAGAAGCTAGTGCATTCACGTCAACCAAGTTTCTGAATGGCGAGTCTTGGTTGCCACAAACTGGCATTCCCTTTTATGGTGGATTTGCTGAATCTTGATATCACAAGTACACAAAAATCATGTGTAATCATTCAATTTAGCAAGTTAAAAAAAAAAAAAAGAAACGAATTGTAAAGCACCAAAAAAGCTTCATTGAAAGCAATGAAATTTTTTTTCCAAGTAGCATATGGCCATAAGAACAGCATTTTCCAAAATCCAGTAAAGCTGTAATGGTCAACATGATTACCTTCAATGACCTCCTCACCTCCTGCTGTTGCCCACATTTATGTGGAGAAGCCTCCTGAACATAATTGGCTGCGGCAAGAGATGATTTTTCACCTAACCAAAATAAATATACGCCCACCATGGCTCAACACATTAGTGACTTCAAATAGATTTGGATAACAGAAATTACAAAATAACAGCGACATTACCCGATATTTTACAATGTATTAGGCTTATTACCTCCAGCTCTGTGGCAACATTTTCACATAAGCTTTTCCATGCTTCTAGGATGAGATCGGCACAGGCAGCAATGAAGATGCTGATCCAGATGGTAGGTGAAGCGACATTAAGCAATTTCAAATGACTTAGTCATTTTGCATAACTTGCAGCATCAGTTTATCTGCCAGCCTATTACCTACTAACAGGACGACCATTTTGACAGAGATCTTGAACCTGATCAGTCAATTGATTCAGCTTAAACTGATTCTACCAAGAACTGATCCAAATCATTAGATCAGTATAAAGAGATAGATAAGTAAACAAGAAACTACCATGCACAATTTGAACATTTAGACACAAGACTAGCACTGGAAAAATAAATTATGACATTTAAGTATGAATCATCTGCTTATATTTAATCTTAAGAGCAGATAATCTTCTCTCTATCAAAAACTTTTCATCCTTTCTTCCTGTTTTGTCTAGATAGAACAGAATTTTCTTAAGTGTTTGCATGACCTCCCCACTTTCATAACCAAACTCTGTCTCTTGAATTTTCAAAACTCTCTGGAGCAGATCCAACAACTCAGAATCAGGCTTCCCTTGTTTCGTCTGAATGGATACCAAAGTGTCCAGCGCCTCACCTGCCCCACTCAAAGACATTAGAGTACATTAATTAATCATACTACAATAAAGTAAGTTCAAGACCTAATTTCAGCATAAATATTTTATTCTTTCCAAAAAAAGTATAAATAAGTTGTACAACACAAATAAATTATTTTCCACCATCTTAGAATTCTAATGACAAAGCAACAAATAAAAGCTTACCAACAGGAAGAGAGTCCAATCCAAATGTTTTCTCACGAATACTGACAACCTCTTGTGCAAGCTGTTCAGCTTCTTCAACCTGATTTAAACGGTACAGAGTCACTGCAAGATTTAACATTGGGAATGTAATAGACTGGTCATCACGTGTCGTAGTTTTCATCATAATATCCAGACTGGTCCGCAACAAGCGCTCAGCCTCAACATAGTTCTTTGTTTGTGAATAAGAGGTAGCAAGATTGAGAAGGTGTTTAACCATGCTAGGGTGCCCTCCTCCATTGTGCTTTTCAGTGATCAACAACCCTTCCTCTAGTAGCTCCCGACCTTCTTCAACTCTACAAACAACAAAACAAGTTGTCTTAAGACATGCTAGCAGAGTGAGATCACGGGAACAAAACAATCAAAAATTTCTGCGCATATTACTTATGTTTCAAGGAACTTACTCAAAAAGAGTAAAACAACGAAAAGAATACTGAATTAAGGATTATGTTTGTTAAATACATTTCATTATCCACAACTTTCTATAAGCCTGTACCTGCCAACAGCATGAAGCAGCTCTGCCAAATCTATCCTCATTTTCACCATAATATTGTCGTCTATGGACATATAATTTGTCTCATTGATGATTTTAATAGCTCTTCTGTATAAATCGATAGCTTCTTGTGCATTTCCTGCAAAAAAGAAATCAAAAAATGGAACATCTTTGAGCATAGTTAAACTAAGATAAAAAAAAAAGTACAACTGGTGGAGAATGACAATGGCACAACGCTACAGTTCAATGTGCTAATATCCTAGATACACTAAAAAGTAAATTATCCCAAAGAGGAATCTATGGAAACTATCAATAATCAACAGAAGAAAATCCACTCACCTGTAGCACACTTTACATGAGCAAGGGAACACATAGCCAAGCCAACTTTTCCACTGTTTTCACCATGTAACTTCTTGTATATGGTTAAAATTCTGATAGAGACAAAAGAACACAAAAATTAATAACTGAACAAGAACTGGTAATCCAGGACAAACCAACAACGGAAGGCAATGATACCTAAGAAAAGAATTTTCTGCATCTAGAACTTTTCCTTCCTTGATTAAAAGATTTCCAAGACCAAATAAAGCCACCACCAAATCTTCACTTTCTACACCTTTATTAGATTCAAGAATAGCGATTGCACGATGGTAAGCTTGTAAAGCTTTGGTAGCTCTTCCAATGGAACCAAGAACTTTCGCCATCCCCAACAATGGCAAAACAAGAAAAGTGCTGCTTTCTCCTGCAAAAAAAGAAATGAAAAACACAGCCATCAAATTTGAGATATTTCTGTCAGGATATTAATTTTAAGGAGAACCAAAATCCAATCATAATTTTTCTAATTTCTGATTTTCAGATCATGTGATGAGTGGAAATGTTGGAACAACACATACAACTTGTCAACAAACCAAATAAAATTTTGATTCAATTTCTAGTACAAGCAAGAAACAGACAAGACTTTCCACACAGGGTCCAGCTTACCATATTCTTTCTCTATTAAACCAATAACTCTCTTATATAAAGTCATGGACTTGTCGAACTTCCCCAAAGCAGAATACATGCTCGCCATATGTATTAACACTGAATTTAGAAGGGGCTCGTCATCCTTTACATTGCCAACAACATCATCCAACTGGACAAGGCATAACATCAAATTTTAAATTCTTGGATATGCACGTGAATTTGGTGAAAAGATTTAAGCAAAGACATATACCAAATTGAGAAGCAACCTAACAAACTTCAAGTCTCCAAGAGCCATATATCCCAATGCAACAACATCAAGAATGGCAGCTTCTTCGATTCCTTTTGCACCCGAATCAATATCTTCTTTGACCGCTTCATAATTTGCGCGGAGTAAGTCCAAAGCCGCATCTCTGCTTCCCTCCATAATCATTTTCTTTACTTCATCAAACAACTCTTGCAACTGTGCCTCAAATTCTTTTACATTGCTTGAACGATTACGCGAATTATGAAACAAAGTAGCTGAACCACTACACATTCAACAAATAAGGAATTGAATTGCTGGAAGTAGAGTAAAAATGTAATTGAAGTATAGAAAACGCACGTGAGGTAGTCGTTTTGAGTTGAGGAAGTATGGGGAGATGTTACAGAAGCTCTTATCGTGAGGCACACCCTGAAATTGCTACTTTGCTTGCAACTCGTATTCTCATAAGGCTTCTGCGTATACAATTGCCTGTTCCTGTGGTGATTCAAGTCACTGCATTGAAAAAAAAAATTAAATTGTTGAGTTCAAAAATATTTGGTTTTAACATACTTAAAATGAGAGGAGAGGGAGAATACCGGAAGTAGGTGAAAGAATGATAGGGGAGTGCCATTCTGAGTGATGTGGTTGAAGTAGTTTGGAGCATCAGAGGAACGTATTCCAACCGGAGGGTTTTTGTGTCCCCCAAGCCAAGGTTTAGCAAGATGATGACGACGAGACGTTTCAGATGCTACTCGTTTTCTCAACTGCATGTCGTTCGAAATTTATAATCAAACCCTTACTGGACGACCAATCGGTCGCATTATTTTAAAGGTGCTTTAATTTACAATTCTACCACTTAAGTTTCCCCTTATCATCCATAGTCTTTTCGTCTCTCCTAATGTTTTAGGGTCACAGCAGTTTTTACGAAAAAAATAAGTTCCGCTAAAAGAAGTAAAACCGATAACATTACCATTAGAATGATCTTGGTCGTTGATCAAAGGCAAAGTTCGTTCAATGTTTTTAAAAAAATACTGCACATTCGGCTCTCCAAAGCGGGTTGAAGCCTCTTTTCCTTCAGTTTCGACTCCCGTCCGAAATAGTCTAATGGCAAATATCTGTTCAACAGGAGAGCAACTTCATTGACTAAAACTCGGATTGCATGTTCTTGTATTAAGAAAGTTTATTTCAAATCAATGCTTCAAACCCGAAACCTAGAAAAAAATTCTGTGCTGTAAAATTGCGAATGACGCAAGCTAAATTACATAGCTTATCATCCTAACTCTACAAATAACTTGTGATGAAATTGATCAAGATCGGTGGGAGCAGAATTTCTATCTTCCTCGGATTTTAACTCTAAGAACAAACCAACGCTTTCCCTCCGGCAATGGTATGGAGTTTGGCAAGCGCAAGGGAACCTCAAACTCTCCAAATGTCGTTAGAGGTGAAGGAAGCCGCAAGTTATCTGGCTCGATTTGCACGTTAAGCTGTCTTGCCACCTGAAATGAGTAGAAACCAAGCACATTCACAACAAAACACTAACAACAGAAACTAGCTTCATTGAAATTGTAATAACTAAAACATTTTCTTATCTAGAGAACTGAAAACTGCTATTCTATGAAGGCAAATCAGAGATTTTTGCATGAAACAAATAGACGTAGCAATGCGTCTCACGCAGGAAACTCCATACTATGTTGTCCCTACAGAATCACCACTCTTTTTTCGCCCTCATTTCAATCCTAATGAAACAGCAAATGCTAAAAAACAATTCATACAAATTTGAATGTTAATTCCAATTAACAGGCTGTAATCAGAGATGAAAACAAAAGAGGAAGGATGGGGTCGGTCACCGCCTTGTTTCTTTTAGTCATTTTCATTATTACCACGTATTTTTCAATAGCAGCACCGTAGTTTTGTTTAATAGTATTAATAAGTCGTCTGTTTCGCCCCCTTGAAAATATTTCTAATTTCATCACTGGCTGTAATTCAAGTGTTTTTAAACCTTTGCGATATTTACATCAACCCAGTTAAACAACAATCAAGGAAAGCAATCATATTACGTACAAACAGAATTTTATCAACACGTTTTTCACAGCATTTCTAGGGGGGAAGTATGTAAACCATTCACATATCTTCAAGCCACATTTCGAGATGTTCAAAAAAATTAAACAAAAATAAGAATGAGATTACCTCTTTGACAATGAACTCTTTTGTTACTGGATCACGAAGAACTACCGGTTCATCTTTCGATGCACGAGCACGGAGTTTTTGCAGATCGAGTGGCGCCCTAATGGTCTGCAGAAAAACGACAAGTTTGGCATAAGAAACTGACATAAACAGAACTCTGAAACAATTGAGTGACGCAACAATAAGGCACAAACCACGCGTGTACTATCCAAACGTTTTGCGGCAGCTTGATATTCCCTCTCCTTATCCTCCATATTCTCCGTCGCTACTTGAACTTCCTCTTCTTCCTCGTGTTGATAAATCTAAAGCACGTTCAAATGCAAGTAAAAAACGATTACAAGAACAATAAAAAATTGAGACAAATTCAATTGAAATATATTCACCTTTCTTTGTTCAGCAATCAAGTGAGCGAATTTGGGAATATTAGGAACAGCAAGCAATTTGGGCATAAGGTGATTCCTAAAATATCCTGGAGCTACCTTCACACTCTCACCGGCTTTTCCAAGCTTCTCCACACTCTTTAAAATCACAAACAAACAGAATATGACAATATATATTTATATATGTATACATAAAGAAAGGAAGATAAAAAGATGAAAAATTGAAGGTGATAAATTACCGTTGTAAGAATAACATCTAGTTTTCTAAATCGAACTCCTTGAGAAGCGTATAGGAGTGGATTTATAGCACCATCGCTGGAGCTCTTAAAACTTGTTACCCCGATAATTCTCCGCAAACCGTTTCTCGTAAATCGAATATAAGCCGCCATTGATGAAAAAATTAGACAGTTCGGAGTTTAAAAGCTCCGGCTTCCCGTTTCACTTCAGTGCTGAAATCAAAACCTACAAATGGAATAGCTGACAAAACAAAGAGTTAAAGGCCTATATATCTCAATGGGCCTTAGAAGCGAGCCCTTTCTCTAGCAAATGGCCCTACGATGTCGTTTTGCTCCCTTCAACTAGATACCGTCGTGTTTAATCAAATATTCTATCTGGTCCTTTCCTTTTAAATAATATTTTGAAGTAAAACATGTTTTAAATAATCATTTATCATATATGAAGTGACATTCATTTATAAGATACCTCCACATAAAATTATCCGTTGCCGAAACGATAATACAATTTATAAATACGCATTTTTCACAAATAATAATATTTAGTAAAATATATCACAATACAATTATGACACAATTATTCAAATTAAAAGCCATCATCCACAATTCCACATTAATCCATTATCTATACATTCAACAACTAAGGATTTGTGATAAAAAAAAATTAGGCACCAATATCAAAATTAGTGAACAAGAAACTGTAATCAGTAAAAAGTGTGGAAAGAAAAACGACAAGTAAAAAAAAAAAAGATGCGAATGCCATTAATTCTTGAATGGCAACTGGAAGACACAGAAACTTTACAATCTACATACATTTTACCGGACTTGTAATCTACAAGAGAGATGGAAACAAATAAGAACTGAAAAAAAAAATATTCGAAAAGGAAAATGGAGAACAAAACTTATAAAGTACACATCTCTATGCAACATTTACAGTGAAACTCCTCCTAAATGCCATCACCAAGGGCTAGAACCCAGCGGAAAACTTGCAGCCTAATTTGCGTATAAGCTTATGGAAAAATTGCACCTCACCTCCCAAACTTACGCGTAAGTTTTACTTCAGCGTCAATATCCACATACAAACTGGTTTATGCTCCATCTTCTTGTGCTGAATCACGAAGACAAGATATTCAACATTAAACTGATAGAGGATAAAAGTTTGAGCATGTTGAACAAGCAGAACCAAACATGATTGCATGAGCAGAAAGATGAGATATTGAGACTTACTACTCAGTATGAAACCCTGAAGCAAGCTCTGTGCTCTCTCTGCCTGCTCTGGGGTTCCCGATATTTGAATGACCTTTTCTGTCGTTTCAGGCGTATCATCTACCAGCTTCACATTGGCACCTGACAACTGATTCCACAAAGCATGGTTAGATAATCGCAAGACATAATACCGTAACTGGCTTCAACAGTATACACACCTCACTAATCTGGGCAAGCTTGTTCCTCGACTTTGTTATGAGCTTGGGAACAGCATGTTCCGGTATCACAACTTCAAGTATACTTCTCGTTACGAGTGGCAAGGGGGTTCTAACAGGAAAATGTAATCCAAATAAGACGAGTAGGCCCCAAATTAATGATAAGGTATTATAAATGTTTATGACATGACGAGACACCACCATAAATGCAATAAACATAACTATATCTGCTACCTAATAGTTGAAACAGGCACATCTGCACGCCGTTCATTCTCGCTCTGCTTCCCGGTCTCAATGGCAGATACCCCAGCATCCTACAGACAATATTCCCACAATAAATCAAAATGGCAACTTTAACTTCAAGTTTGTTTTTCTCATTACATAATATAGGCCAGAAAGGAAACTGGATTATTGACCAAAACAATAAAAATGCTTTCATTTCGCTTCAAGCTATTTTGGATGAGAAAAATGAAGGATGTAGAGTGATAAGCAGAAATGTCATCCTCGCCAAAACAAAAACAACCTTTGATGTATGCAGTGCTGGAGCAGAAGGGTCACCACCATTGTGAGCTTCTCGACTTGAAGATGTATTACTTGAAGTTGCATCCCCCGCTAAAGCACTCCCAGCAGAACCAGAAGGCGGAATATCCTTTTGAAAAATTTCCTTGTACAGATAACTACGAAGCCTGGAAGTAACTTCAACAAGGGCATCCCGAGCTGCTTTTATTTCACCTTCGATCTATAAGGGTGCCATTATAAAAGTAAAATTAAGGCTCTCTCTAGAGCTGTTGATTGACATCATGTTTCACTCAGATTTCAGACACTTTAACTTTTGATCACACACTCAAATGCCTACTAATAGTTGTAATTTGATATATCTTAACAAAAAGATAGAAATGTCACAAGCATGAACATTTCCAGTCATCAAAAAGGATGAGGTAAAGAACCACCCATGAAGTTTAACTCATGCTGCCTTGGCATGAGATGCTTTTTTGGTCCATTCAAAATCATATGCATGGAAATAAGCATGAAATGCTAGTCTGGGTAACAACTAAAATAGGTGCCAACATATTTCGAGAATCAACAAAAACATTCTCCATAAGCATTTGCTCATTAATTGACAAACCTGTACAAGTTCATCAGAATCTGATACACAAGCAGGAAGTCTTTCCTTAGGCATAATCTGTAATTTTGCACCGGTTAATCTTTCCATCTCAGATAATGATCCATCTCTTCCTTCCAGACATCCTACTTCATTAGACTGAACAAGCAACCTCGTCTTTACAACATTGTCTTTATCCGGGATAAGATCAGCAATGCGAGTTTGAATATGCAACAGCGCCTCTTGAGCAGGAAACAACTCATCATCAGGACCCTAATTTCAGATTGGGGAAAAAGAAACAACCATTTAAGCATAGAAAATGAATGTGGGCAGATTCTAATGAGTTAAGATACCAACAGCAATAAACCACTGGAACTAAAAGCACAAACGGATGTGTTGAAGAAAAACTGCCACTACAAAAGCACCATGGAGAGTGTAAGTAAAGCTTGGCATGCACAATATATCATCGATCAGTAAATTGAAACTCAGCAACAAGATTGTAAGTACCTCCTCAGAAGAAATAATTATTATCTGTTCATCAGAACCGGATACCGGATCAGAAACCTTAACATCCACTCCAATTTCATTTTGAAGCAATTCCACCAAGCCATCTGATTCTCCAATAACTCTGTTAACCTTGTCAATTGGGCAAAGCATCCGAAAGACAAGGTCCTCACCAAGCACAGGCTGTGCACTGTCAGGAGTGGGACCAGTTTCAGCTTCAAGAGCAAAACCAGAAGACCGAGAGGAATAATTACCACCTCTAAAATTGCGTGGTCCAAAAGAAGGTCCATCCATAACTGAACGACGAGGTCCATTATTCATGTGAGGAATATAATCCTCATCAGGGAAGAACCTTTCTGGTGAGTGGAGCCGTCCATGGAAATGACTTCGATCCCGGTGCTGACTCTCCCTCAAGCGAGATGAAATAATTGATATGGCATTTTTTACAGAATGTATATCACCTACAACCTGCCAAGAAAACCACAATGCATTAGGCATTTAACATCACAATTTTTTTCACTTTGACGGAACCAGGTTCATGCAAAGTATAGTGATGGTACAAATAAAATGAGAAATCTAGCAGTCTTCCTCTGAGAACAGAGACACAGTAGAGCAATAGATTTCTCAAAACTATCCATAGACAAATCAATAAGCAACCAACTAATCTAAAACAAATCATTAAACAGAACAACAGACCAGTCGCTTCAGCATAGGAATAACAAGAGAACACAGAGTAAATGAACTCCAAAATAACTCACTTACCATCAACGAAAAAAACCCATCTTAAGTTGCAAATAAGAGGGTAGTCTAATTGCTTAAAACATCATTATATGTAACCAAAACCAGTCCCTCCAGCATTGAAATAACAAGGAAACTTGAAGTAAATGAGTTCCAAATCATCCACTTGACATGAGTTAAAAAAACCGTCTCAGTAGTCAAAAAAAGGGAAGAACTTGCAAGAGTTGAGTATTCAAAGCTGAATAATTGAATCATCTGTATACACATTCGATTACATGTTTGATTAATTGAATTCCATAGTCCTTGATTAATTAGTCCAATTAAATTAAAAATCATCAAAGCAAAGTAGTAGCACCAAGTAATTTAACATCCTCCATGCAAATTGAATCCATGTGGTTAAGGAATATAATTAAACCTGAACAATCTCCTCAGACATGGAAACGCAACGGGGTAAAGTATGATCTCTAGGCAAAATCCTAATTTGAGTCTTAGTCTCAATCCTCATTTGCTCAATAATCTTCCCTCCTTTCCCCAACAAACACCCTACATGCATCCGCGACACCACCAACCTCGTCGCCACCCGATTCCCCCCACTCCCTACACCTGTCCTATACTCCTCCTCCTCCACAAACCCCACGCCCCCATCGCTCTCCAAAATCCTATCATGAATCAAAAACAACGCCTCCTGCGCCGGCGAAAACGCCGGCATTCTCCCCTCCGGATCACGCCTCCGCGTGTCCGAAATCTCAATAATCCTCTCCTCATCCCCAGGAATCAACTCGTGCACGTTGATCCAGGCGCCAGTGTGTTGTCTAATTGACTTAATTATACTCCCGGATTTTCCAATAACGCCGCCGGCTTTCATATCATGACACAGAATTCGATAAGTAGTGGTAACCATAAGGGAATTATCCTGTTGGGGTTTGGATTGACGGTTAGGGTTAGTTAAGTTAGGGTTAGAGTTAGGGTTCCGGTGACGGTGGAGGTTGTTATTGTTAGGTGAGTAGTGGTTGTTGTTGTAGCGGGGTTTAGGGTTAGGACGCGTGACGATGACGTCATTGTCGTGGTCGTAGTAGTAAGTTCGTTTGGATCTAGATCGCTCCATTTTAGCAAAGAAATGTAAAAGATTTCTGTTTTATGGATGAATCGAAGTGGGTTTTGGTTCGAGCTTCGATTTGTATGGAGTGTAGACTGGTGTGTCGCCGTGTGGGTTGGGGAGACTGATGTCACCACTACTTGTTTCTACCAGTAAAGTAAGGGCAGGGAAGGG
>CANYCX013242589.1:0-12517 GCA_948193385.1 Breynia disticha f. nivosa | reverse complement strand
ATGAATTAACATAAAAAATGAGTACTAATGGTTCCTACACATCTTAAGCTTTCCAACAAGCCATATTTCACTCAAATCGGAGCTTGAATGAATGAAATATCGCGTCGAAAAGTCGGGACATGCATAAAAACGTGATTGAAGGATTTCTAATTGAAGAAACTTACCAAATCAAGCTCTCAATCGGATTCTACAACTCCCAAACACCAAAATTTGTCAAGGTTCAAGGTTAGCTAAGTTTTTTGGAATTTGGTTCGGGATTTTGGAAGAGAAACGTGGATGAAGGAGAGCTGTAGAGAGAGATAGGAACAAGTTCCTATATATGAGCTCTGTAAGGACGTTTTTACCTTCGGCACTACAAAATTACTTTCCTTTCGATTTTCTCTCCCTCGATTGAACTAACCTCGATAAATTTTTAATCCACACAACGTCCTACACTCCCCACTTATTAGTAATTAAAATATCCTTGCGAAAAATTTATTCATACTTTTATTAAATATTCTATTAAATTTTAAAATTAAACGTAAAATGGAGGGCGTTACATTGGTTAAGAACACATAGCATTTAAGCCAACCAATCAAGGCATCTACGTACATTTACATAAGTTCATTTCACTTAGTATCTTTCTCACTCATATTTTGGGCCTTTAGCCTGCAATTATCGTTCACAAAGAGCGTTTAAATTATACTTAAGTAACCATACCTTATCAATGCGAGGATTCCACAAGGCCGAAGAACGAAGATTTTTCTCAAACCATTTTTTATTTTCAAACCTCAAATAATTGTTTTTCCAAAACAAAATCTTGCATAAGACTCGAAAAACAATGTATCTTTCACTGGGATATCTAATCCATGCTCTGATACCACCAAATGTGACACTCAAAAATTAATTCCATTTATTTTCAAATCGCAAAATATAAAATCATTGCTTTCCAACTCATGTCAAAACACATGGATAGTTCTATGTTTTAGGTGAAACAATTAACAACTTATCAAGTATATATATATACATACAAAGAAAAGTTACAATACAAAGTTCCACCAATTTAAAAACATTTGAAACTTCTTTTACAAAACTATCCACTTTTACAAATCTATACTCGAGTCATCCTCGTAGTAATCCTGCTATACCTGCACATCATGTAAACAAACAAAAGGGGTGAGTATATAAGAATACTCAGTAAGTGTAAACCCAATTTAAGTTTATATGAATTGCAGGCGTCCAGCTAGCACAGACGTGCTGATGAACACGAGGTCGCGTTCATCCCTTCCTCCCTAATAGTCAAACATCATATTGAAACACCATTTCATTCATATTCAACTTTAATATCCAACATGATGACATACTGGTCAGTATAAGGATGTATTATTCTCAAAAATGCCTATTCACATTCTGTTTTAAGGTTTAGCACACAACCTATAATATGTTTCATAGGTTATGTATGTATAGATAAGAATCTAGCGTAAAATACATAACCATATCAAATCAGATAACAGTTGCATACAACATAGTTCACACAGAGAAGATAAGATATCATAGAGGTTTCCATCTCATGTTTTCCATTAGATAAACATATCTATACAACTCACATTTATGACAATATATATATTTATCAAGCCATACCATACAGGCAAAATGATCACCCACGTATCCATCATTCATCAATGGAAAACATAAATGAGATTTCCAACATATGATAATCAAGCCATCCAGCACTCATAAGTTGACAAAGTATATCTCAATCATGCTCCATTATGCATACGAACCAATATGAACATAATATCAATATAAAAAAGAAACATATTATGCTCAATAGTCAAGTGAAAATCTTGTATCAACATTCATAAGCACTCATAAATCAAAAGCATGAAACCAAACATGTTATATATGAATGTGACTTAAGTGCGTATGAATGCAATGCAATCACATGCGAATGACTGCCCCGTGGTCTTCTTTTCTCTTTTCTTTTCTTTTTCTTTTTCTTTTCATTTCATTTTTCCCTCGGTCCCAGAACCGCATTATACACAGTATGACATCGAGATCTCCCTTGGAATCATCAATCCTAGACTGGCATCGAGCTCTTGCCCGAAATCATCAGGCCCTGCTTGTATCTCATATCCGTATCACACAATAATGCAACACAATGAATGATCAATGCATTCATATAACAATATCGCAATCATGTATGCTCAACATGCTCAACAAAGCATTCATATGCTTCCATAACTGTCTCAAGCCGTATGAATATTAACCAATATATTAAATTTCAATAGAGCATGGTTAACCAATCACATATCAACCCAAAGTCAATATAACATAATAGCATATGAATCCAATCAAACATAGTCCATAAAATGAACAACATGGCAAGTAAAATCAACATGCCAAATCAATCGCAAAGTATAGAAAAATCATTTCAATGTACCTAAGAATATAACATATATAATAAGCTCTTCAAAACTTATAGTCAATTATCAAACTTTGTATCAATATACCAAGAATCAACCATAACAAAGCATCAATCAACATTCAATCAACTATAAGTCATTTAAGACATATATCCATCAATACATCCATTCCATTCCATATCAATTATAACCAATAATCACATTGTCATATTCAATATGATTCATCTTGAATCTAGCAAACTCAGCATATCATTATAGGCATTTTTCTACTTAAATAGAATCAGCCTAAATCAAAGTACGAATCAATATGTAAGCGTAAGAACACTTACCTCTGAACACAGCAAAATCAACAAGCAAACACAACTCAAAACCTACTCCGATATCGTCAAGATCCTCCTGTATGTCATTCATACCATAAAAGGAATTAACTAAGCTTTCACACACTCATTCAAGAATCAAAACAATAATTATCAGCTTTAAATCAACCATTTATCATTTTTTACTTATACGTTCATCTTATCAAACTCCATCCATTCAAAGAATTCTTCTTCCAAACACATTATATGGTTTCATTCAAGTTCTAATTCATTCAATAACATATAGTTCCAGCATTTATTCATCAAATACATATACTTTTTATGTTTTATAATTTCCAGCAATAAACCTTAACTAAACCCTTTGTCAACCTTGATTTTCTACTCTTCTTTATCTATCCTTCTTCCTAATTTGTATCCTAACACATACATGACATCAATTCAAGTCTCTCAAACTTTTCTCCATCATTTCTAGCAACCAAAACTTCATATAACTCAGCAAATCACAACCATATGCCTTAAATTAACCTTAAGTAAACCTAAGCTTACTTACCTTATCAACTTTGAATGATTGATGGCAAAACAAATCCCTAAACCTCATCCTTTGATCAAAGTCTCACTTTTCTCAGCTCCCCCCTGCTTCTTTTTGTTCTAAAGTGAAAATTAAGTAAAATAAGGTTTCTATGGAAGTTTTAATGGTTTGGTTTATATTTTTTTTTCAAGTACACAACACACTACACGTGGTGGGCATCAAAGTACGCGTGGTAGTGCCGACTGCGCATACATTGGCCTCCACAACGTGTACTTTACTACCATGTTCATATATGTTCTCAGGCGTTCATTTCTGATTATGGTCATTTTCAAATGTGTTCATTTGTGTTCATCTGGTTCAGAACCTAAACATATAACTCATCATTTTAATATGTATTATCTATTATTATTCATCAATTCCATCATTTAAATTCCAGGATGTTACACTCTCTTTGAGTTACAATAAGTGTATGTTGGTTATATGATGAACTCCGTTGAGTTGCGAATGTTGTTGTTGTTTATGTCGAGTTTGGCTATATTAAACATGTTGACTTGTATGGTGGTACAAATGAATTGTGGAACATTCATGTGCACATGTTTTTGAGAGAATTTGAGATGAAATGCATGGAGTTGCATTCATACATACCATTGGGGTTTGGCTTGAGCACATTGTATGTTCATGCATTGGAATATGGGAGCCTACGGCTCACATCTGATAAAGGGGGATTAGCCCAATGTTTGAGAACATAAGAGCTAGGCTCTTGGTGTTATGTTTATGCCGAGCGAGAGCTCGATGTCGGGCAAGGCCCGATGAATGATATGAAAAAGGAAAGATGAGATGTTCTTTCGTGTGATAAAATGGGGGATTAGGCCAATTACAATTTGAAGCCGAGCAAGAGCTCGATGCCGGGCCAGACCCGATGACTTGATGCCGACCGAGAGCTCGATGACTTGATGTCCAGCTAGACCTGATATTTCAGACCTCGGGGTACATATGTGTGGACAATGCATTAGCATTGCATTGGCACATTATGCATATATGTTAGTGATTTCATAGAAAATGAATGTATGTTGATGATAGTGATGATGAACATGACCTGCGATTGAATGATATGGACTCTTCTATGAGTTTACGAATAGTTTGTGCTTTGAGCAAGATATGAGTGTTATTTAATAAATTATATGGATGGACATAATCTTGTATGGTTATATGTTAATTGTATGAGTTGTATGATCTATATGGATTGGTGTTATGTGTGATGGCTCGATGATAAAATGATGATTAGGAAATGAGTCTTAGGATGGAACAAAGCTCGTATGTGCATGTGTTGATGTGTTGGAATTTTATGGTAATGTTTAGTAATTATTCTAAAATAAAATGATATGTGTTATGGTGGTTGGATGTGGAAACTTTTATGGCTTGATTTTGTTGTGATAAGTCGAGGATTTATTTATGGTAAGAGATATACATGGGTTATATGTGGGTGTATTATGGTTAGAATGAGAATGTGTTCTTATTTGATATGTAATGGAGGTATGTTTTGTGGTTTGGGTTGAGAGATTGCTTGTGAGTGATTGAAAATGGTCATAGAGAAGAAATGATGAATGCATTTTGATTATGTGTTTGATTGTGTGGAAATTGAGTTGTTGATTCAATAATGTTGTGTGTGGTTTTAAAGAGGTATAAAATGGTTGATTAGTAGTCTAATAGGATTGGTTTGATAAGCCTTGAAGTTGCATGAAATGTCTAAGTCTCGGAACTAAAGGAAAAAGTGGACAGAATGGTTCTGAGTATAATTAACGTACATTAACCTATTAAGTAATGTACGTTAATGCATATAAACCTACGTTAATCCTGTTGAAACCTATGTTATTCTTCGCCTGGACTTGTGGTTTTTTCTGTTGATGAATAACGTACGTTACGGCTTGATAAACATACGTTATTTTAGTCCAGAAACCTAGTTTTAGCCCGAATAATGTGCTAACGATTGTCTAAAGTGAGATAATGTTTTGGGATGATTTCTTAACACATAAACACCTAAAAAGATTATTGTGGCATGGCTATGGTGAGTCATTAGGGCACTTAGGTGCGAACACAGCTTAGTAATCTATAAGTACACCGTGTTGACCGAAGGTTCCCCTGCACCCCAGCATAACAACACTAAGGCGTCGCTCGCTGAGTATTTTAAATACTCACCTACGTTTTACTGAATGTGTGCAGAGTGAGAGGTACTAAGGTGGGGACTACGTGAGCGGCAAGGCTAGCAGTACGATACTAAAGGTCGAGCTCCCGCTATTTTCAAATTATGTTTTGGTGTTGTATGCCTATGACATTTTAGTATAGATGAGACGCTATATCATGGCATGCAAATGTTTACCACTGCTTCCGTTTTTCTACATTTATTCTGTATATGACCGCTTTTGGTCTTCATTAAATGATTTGTGAAATTTTATCTAATATTTATCTCTTTCATATGCAATTATTTTAAAAATAAAAAAAATAAATATAGCGCGAATTTTCAAGGTTTATTAAAAAATGAGTCTTACGGATTTTGGCGTCACACTATCGTCTTGAAATACTCCGAGACGACCTTTATGACACCTTAATAGAACACCAGTCGTGGTTCCTCTACAGCAATAATACACAGATTAGTGAGACAGTGTACTAGCAGAAAGGAAATAACGATTCACCTGTTCTTGGTCAGTTTCTGATGAGATTCTTGTGAAACGGAGGGCACACATTGATCAACTAATGACCAACCTATGTTTCCTCACTTCTCTCATCTATGAAAAACCCTAATCACTCTTGTGTTTAGTTGGAACCTCACGACTTTGGATGGTGTATGAAGAGGATGGCTACAATGAATGAAAATTAGGGTTTTCAAGCTTCTAAAGAAAAGAGCTTTGGTTCATAAAACTTCTTAACAATCCTAATGCCTTTAGGACTTGTTAAGACTTTTATAAAATTGAAATTCCTCTTAAAAACCACCCTCTTTTGTCCTGATTATAATTTGGATAATTAAAAGATTTTATTCTTTCCAGTTAAGACATCATATTAAATAAATAATCTTTGTCTGAAAATCAAGTAAGAAATATTATTTCTCATCCATCTTGGGCTCAATTACCAAAATTCGTCAAAATTGCCAATCTGGCCCAATAGCCAGATTTTGACATAAGGTGAAATACCGAAATTACCCTTTTAGGTTTTTATCATCCATGTTTAATCTGTAGGACTATTTAATAAAGGCAATGAGTTTAATAACCCTTTAATCATAGGCAGTCTCTAGTAAGACACCATGATCACCTCAAATTAAATAGCTGACGAGCAATGTCAACAGCCGTACTACAATTCAAATAAATCCCTTGACATCGATATCTAGATTAGCATAAGGCATATCGCTAACACCATTATTTAGCGTTTAATCACTTTTCTTGATCTCTATGACAAAAATTGATAAGTTTGAATAAATGATTTAATCATTTCATTCGGGTGCGGCCACACTCTTCCCAATCTTGTATATTAAGTGGCTAGTCATATCAACTCTCATTGAGAGGGTCAATCCCTTCACTTCACTCCTGATATTACTTATGATTCGTAGCATACCCAATCATACCCATACTTATCAACCTTTTACGGGCACATTAGGTGTATGTGAAAGTACACTAAAAATCACAACAAGAGACACAGTGATATTCAGTCTAAGGATAATATTTGACATTGCAAATAGTGATCGCACTCCAAGTATAATGCTCTACATTATACCTATGCACTTTGCTAGATATCCCAAATATCTATGACCCGTAGAAGATGATCATCCACAAAGCACAAACTAGTCTTAATTCATTTATATTCCCATAGAAACAAGCGACTGGGGATATTTAGAATGTTAATCTCATAACTTACAGGTTCTATTATCAAGGTCCTCAACTTTGATACCTCATGTGCTTAATTAACATTCTTAGATATTTTATCAAACATATCCACAAGTCAATACATGATATGATAAAATTATGCCTCATAATTTTATTAATCAATAATAAGAGTTACAAACAATGTATTGGACTAGGGCTTACACTAACAAGGGAAGAATAACGTACATTATTCTCCCCATAAACATACATTATTCATCCTACAACAAGAATTATTGAATAAATAACGTACATTATTGAATAAATAACGTACATTATTGAATAATCAACGTACGTTAGTCTGCATTTCCAACTCTATTTTTTTTTACTCTCTTTCGATCCCCAGCATATATATTTCCATATACCATTTCTTCCTATTTCAATTAAACATTATTCCAACATAAAAAGGCATTTTTCAGGGCGTTACGGCTCTCCCTCTTAAGAAATTTTGTCCCTAAAATTTGAAGCATGTTAGGTTTCAAATCAACTTTGCTTAACCTCACACATTCTAACTTAAAGCTCTTAGGCCTTTGACAAACTACAAAGGTCAAACATACCAACAAGCACAAACATATTCCTATGTTCCTAATTGCTTTCATATAAAATGATAATCAAGGATTCAATCCAATTCATTTTAACTTACATACTCATCTTCATAATAGCACTACCATTCACACTATCATATTCATGCTCAAAGAATGATTCACTATTAACACATTATACCTCAATCACAAAAGCATTTTATAATCCTAACCATAATAAGTAAAATTAACTAAATCAAATGAATTAGCAACTAAAGATGCACATTCAAGTCCCCATCTTGTTTACACATTCATGTAACATTCTCCTTATTTATTATCCACAGGAACATTTCATCGTTCACATACATTGATTAAGAAAATCATTCCATCCATGTATTTGCTCTCATTTCCATACTCACCTTTATCTGCAAGGTTTCAACACCATGCTTTATGCTCACAGACGTAACCAAGCCAGAGCCTTTTGTTCAGTTATACTTTAACATCCAAATACTCCGCTCATGACACTTAGGGGCATTTGTACGCCCATAAGCTTCCAACACTTCCATATCACAATCCATTTCTAGGTGATATGCCCTTATCATACTATTTTTTTGTCGCAAATCCTACATCAACTTACATTCCAAAAATCTATATTTTTCCTTATCCTTCATACTTGGTGTCAACCATCTTTTTAACCTATAGTTAGTTTAACTTATCACAAGTTCTTCCAACTGACTATTTATTGTCTACTCACAAAACCACATCATAACCTCAAAGTCGTCCCTATTCATCGAGTCCTCCAGTGAGCACCCGAACTTACCTTACTATTCAATTTCCACTTCATCCACTAGTGTTTCATTCATAAGCTTCATTTAGCCCATTTATCCAATTCACATAATCTCTACTTTACACATTAAACTACACATATACTTATCTCAATATCGGAAGCAATCAAAATCAGATCTCGTTTATCTCTCACAAATGTACTTATCCTCGCAATCCCCATCTATCAGGCAGCACCAGCCCAAGGTAGGTAAACAAGAATATAATTTACGATCGCATAAGAAATAAATACAACAATGCAAAATTTTTTTGAGAAATGCAAGTAATGTCCTACCCTTGGTCAAGATAAATATGCAGGAATTCAAAGAATGCACTTCCTCATACAAAGTACAACCCTGACACTACCTTTAAAAGAAAGAACGAGCGATAGTAACCTCAATAGTCACACTCTATAATCAAGTCATCAAATATACCTTATCATAGTCTCCAATTTATTCCATAAGTATTTTCCTCAAATTTCCCTTTCTTTGATATCCTTCCACGTATACATTATTGTTTTCCTCATATTGGCTTTTTTTGTTATCTGAAGTGTCCATTTTTACTTTATCTTTCACTCATACAATCCTTAACCGGTCATTTGGATTGTCAAGTTCACTCATTTAAATTTTTATGCAAAACTCAATCCACACTCTCTCTAGATCACTTTCCCAATTTATGGGAAAACACTCATACACTTGCTAGTTATTTAGGTTTCACCGAATTTCTCAAGTCTCATTAATTTAGGCGATTCATTTGCCACACACAATTTCGTTCTTAACTGGTTCGATCACATTATGGTTATAAGATAATTGTGCTCTCTTTATTTCAAACTCTTATTAACTCATACACATTTATAAGTTTTCCTCACTCGTCCATAAATCACAACATAAATCATCCAACCCACCATATATCATTATAACATGACTGAGTATAGTAATCTTACAAGAAGTCCATCAAAATTGGCCTCAGCCTAATCTTGAATCACAACATCCACCTGTGTTTGGGGAGGAGCTGCTGTCTGTTGAACTCCCTCATCTCAGGAAATAGTACCTATAGTCTGTTCAAATAGTTCCATCCTTTCATATGTCCTTTTTTCATAACAATGCCGAGTAATGTGGCCTGGCTTGGTGCAATAATAGCATACAGGGTGAGTATCCCTACCCGAACGTGTGCGTGCGCTATGGTGCCTAGCAGTGGAGTACCCAATAGTTTGATTTCCTTTGGCTCTAAAGTCATCTCCTAAGACTCTATTACCTCTGGTATACACTAAGGAGGATTTAGAATCACTCCTATTGCCTCCTCTGATGGAGCTAGATAACGCTGATCTTTATAGTTTCTTCACGTCGGCCCTGCTTGGTCGCCAACTCTTCTACCATAATAGTAATATCCAGCAAAGTCTGGTAGGTAGGTGGTTTTCTTACTATCCGAGTGAAAATGTCAAATAGAAACTCCCGCTAAAAGCGATCTCTCCTCTACTGGTTAATAGCTATCTCTTATGGCGCGTATCAAGATAACCTCCTAAACTGTGCATCGTACTCATCAACAGTCATTCCCCTTTGTTTGAGTTCTACAAACTCAACCTTCTTTCAATTTTGATACAAGGGAGGGGCATACTTATTACCAAAATCCGTTCTGAAATCCTCCCAAGTAAGCATAGCTGGGTCATTCTTGATTTTGCGAATTGTTTCCCAATTCCATGCATCTCTCTCCAAAAGTGAGGTGGTGTACCTCAAATTTTTCTCTCTTGTACATCGCATATGGTTAAGAATCCACTAAGTGTGTATATGCCAATCCTCCGCCTCTACGGAATCTGTGGTACCCTCAAAGGATCTTGCGCCTTATCTGCGCACCTGTGAAGTTTCCATCAATACTGATTCCCATTTGACTCCCTTGTTCTCTCATCAATCTTTGCATCATTTTGTAGAAATGAGCATACGTTGGGTCGAAAGGTTGATTAGCAACGTATATCGGTTGCTCAACATGCTCTAGGGCAGATCCTTACCCCTGCACAGACTCTAGGGACCAGCGGCCTCATGCGATACATAGTCGAGTGGCTCCATCCTATAGAAATAATCATTTCTAAAACTTTAGTTTGACACACAAGAAAGCAATGAAAACATTTTTTCGGCACAATTCGTAGGGAATCTAATCCTTACTCTGATACCACTACATGTGAACCCCAATTTTAGCAACTTTATTTTCGAATAAATGCCAATTTTGTTAACCATTTTTTCTTTTTAAAACATAAGTTATGCGAGGGAAGAAAGTAAAACATAAAATATACGAGAGATGAGGGGCTAGTTCTAACACCCCAAAATCCCCATATAATTAAAATTAGTAAAACCAATACATAGAAAAATGAGGGGAAATTGTTTGCGAATTGTTTATGTGATAATTCAGTGGGAAGTTGGGTGCTAGATTAAAAAGAGGATTATGAAGTGAATAGTGGACCAAACCCCAAAAGGACATAATAGTCCAGACCAAATTAACCTTAAAAACCTTTTTATGTCTTTTCCTTCTGCACCACACACACGATATTTCCTCTTCCATATCCCTCCATAGCTAAAAACCTTCATCAACATTATTTCCCTCAAAAACCTACTACTAGGGAGTTCTGAAATCGGTTGGTGATTGAACTTCGGTAAGCATTCATCATTCTCTCCTCTAAATCCCGTTTTTCCTAGTAACCCTAGATTTTTGACCTCATAACTTTTTCATCCTAACTACGATTTGAGCAAATAATAGCTCTTTGGAAAGCTGAACATGTATACTACCTATTAGTAACCATCTTTTGTGTTATATCGTGGTTTAGGCACACGAAATCATTGATGGAACGGGAACCTAGCAAGGGGACGAACTTGACTTTTTCGTGAGCAGAGTTTTTTCGTGTTTCGTTGTTTGGGTAAGCTTCTTTGGAATCCATTAATAAGGTTTAGAGTGTCAATTTGATTGGGTATTATATAGTGAGGGGTATTGAAACAAGGGTAGGAAAGTGGTTAGGGTTTTGGATGGGAAAAGTAGGAGTAGGTTGTTTGTCACATGTTGTAGAGTAAGGATCGTAAAACTATACCTAAATGAACTTATGGAAACCATTAATTAAGGTTTGTGGGAAAGATTAAATGTGGCGGTTAAGGAAGCACATTAGATAGAAAATGAAATTATGTAAGGAGAGATAGATAGAGGTAAGTAAATTAATGTAACATGTATATAGTAAAGCATTCTTTGCATTTTGTATGATTTCATGAATGTTAGATTAATGTGAAACTATAATATTGATAATAGGGAATCTGAATCGCGGCAAGGGAGGTTCTCAACCAAGCTGTTAGGTGTTTCTTGTGAGGTAAGTAACACAACCGCAACTTTCCTTAGTTTGTATGTTTTTATTGAATGAGAAATGTGTGGTTTGGTTGTTTGGGTTGTTACTCAATGTGTTGAGTATGCATGTTGCTTGTAGTATTGATTTCTTAGGGGAGTGGCTATGTAATTGAGTATGTTTGATGAGTATGTTTGATATGACTTGAAAGCTTGGATGATTGTAGTGTGATTATGTTTGTTAGCTTGATGAATTGATGATCATGTTGAGATTGTTTGATGGTTGAGAGTTGAGCTCAACATGTAACGCCCTCTATTTTTCGTTATATTATGAAATTTGTAATAAAATATTTAAGAAAATACGAATAAATTATTTTGCAGAAGTGTAAAATATAAAGCCGAGAAAAGGAGAGAATTATAAGTAGAGAAAATTAAACTCTGGAATTGTTGGAACGAGTTGGACTGAGGGGATCAGTCCAACAAGGGCAAAATCGTCCAACCTGATAAGTATTCAAAGACATAAGTTCTGAACTCTTCTCTCCACCATTCAAATACTCTTCTCTCCAGACCCCCGATAACGTTCATTACGCTGTCTGTAACGTTCATTATGCAAGTGCAGATTTTCTGGGATTCAGCAAGGAGTAACGTTCATTATGCTTGAGCTTAATGAACGTTACTCATGGTAAGGTTCATTACCAATGCT
>CANYCX013241829.1:0-19921 GCA_948193385.1 Breynia disticha f. nivosa | reverse complement strand
TTTTTTCAATTCTAATTTAATTTTTATAAAATCTAATATATTTTAATATATGATTTTATGATAAAAGATTTAATTTAAAATATTAATTATTATTTATAAAATAAAAATAAATTTTATTTAAAAAAATTAAAAAATTAATTTTAATATTTTCTTTCTAATTTGTATTATTAGCATTTAAATAATTTGAAATAATAGTTTTTTTCATAATTTTTAATATATTTTTATAGTTAACAGTAGTTTTTGCATAATACATTACCAAATGGTTGTCTGATTTTTCTAACAGCAATTTTAGAAACAACACTTTTTCTGACAGCAACATCAGTTTTCAATAGCAAACTCAAACAGACCCTGAGTCGTGTGTTCTTGTAAAAAAACTCAAGTGTAATTATTCGAAATTGTTAATATAATTTTTTGCAAGAATTTGATCATAAGGCTAATAATTTCTAACTTAATAATATTATTTGTATCTATACGATTATGATTCGACATTAAATTAATTTTTATTTTGAAATTTTTATAAATAATAATATTTGATAAAAAAAGATAAAATTTCAACTCACTTAATCCAAACTATTACCCTTATTTGGTGTGTAAGGGTGTAAATGAACCAAGTCGAGCTAAGCTTTATAGTATTCAAGTTTGACTCGTTTAAAATTTCATGAGTACAAAATTGAGTCAAGCTTTTTTTACAAGCTCAAAATTTGTTAAAGTTTGGTTTTTTTGAATCTCACGGTCTAGTGAACTTATTCATGAACTTTATCGAGCCTGACTAAATAATAACTAAAATACAATTTTGTTTGACGACAAGAGAACAATTGAATTACGAAAGAGTGGCAGCAACAAGTGCACAAATTTGGAGGTATAAAAGACAATGGTCATGAGAGTATACAGAGCAAGTGAGCAATTTGATAATGATTAAAAAAATTGAAGTGTTGTAGTTGATGATTATCCGATGACATCACATGATTAAAAAATAGAATTGGGAATGAATTGAAATAAATTAATTTCAAAACTATGTTGTTTTAATGTAAATCTATATAGTTTTACATTACATATTATAACTTAAACACTATAATTAATAATGAAAAAAGTTAATTTTTAGATTAATTAATCTAAAACAAATTAACATATTTGACATTAGAAATTATTATTCAGATAAAAATTTGCAGTTACCGTTATATGTACTTAAAATAAATTTAGTACATTGTTCATAATCTCATATTGTATACATATTTATAGTTATAAAATTTACATTTTATATACTTTGTATACCTAAATTTGATAAACATGTATATCTTTATACAATTTACGAGTTCGTTCACGAGTATGTTCATAAGTCTCTTAAACAAGTGCGTTCACGAGCTTAAAAGCCGAGTACCTGAACGTTTAGACTCGGCTCGTTTATTTAAACGAACATAAAATTTTATTCAGGGTCGGCTCATTCATTTACAAGCCGAGTCATGAATGATCTTTAAACAAACCGAACACCGAGTAATTTGTGAATGACTTGACTCATTTCCAGCCATACTGGTATTTTAATATGCAAAATCTCATGGACTGCAACGTAATTAACCTAAATTTAGTTGAACTGTATGAATCAGACCAATTCGTGATTTTGTTTATGACGAAGGTCGAAGAATTAATCTTAGAAAATTCATATTAATTGAAGTTAAATAAAAGGAAAAAAAATTCAAGAAAGACACATTGCAAATCATTTTAACAGTGACACAAATGGAATCTGAGCTTTCTGAAGTGGCCCAAAATGAACAAAGTACCGCATTAAAATTTTGACTTTTTTAATTTAACGTCTTAGTTATTTGTATTCTTATTTTATCATGTTTAATCTTATTTTGTTACCTCAGTTAAATTTATTCATATTTTGCTACTTCAGCTATGATATATATTTTTTTATATTATGGTATCAGTAGAAATAAAACTATATTAACTGTATTATAGACAAATGTTTTCAAACAGGACATATATGGACATATAAATTTTGAGAAAAATTACAGGAATGCACAAATTTGTGTTTAAAATGATAGGAATGTCAGCTAAGTTCATTCGTTTCTGTTAATGTCAGTTAAAGTTTTGGAAATATGAAAATGTCTGAGTTTGAGTTTGCAATTGTAAAAATATCAGGATAATTTTAGTATTCATTGTTGTTCATTATTGTTCATATTTCGATAGAACAAAAAGTGACATTTTTGTATCTTAAAATATGAAATTTGACATTCATATAATTGTGAACTAGAATCTTGTTAATTAACAAAAAATCAACAAAAATGAACAAAATACACTGAAATTCATATCATTTCAAATTTAAAATATAGTAACTTGTATAATTGTATTTAGATTTTGATAAATGTGTAATTTGACCCAAAAAAAAGGCAAAAGGTCGACTTAAAGCAAAAAAGTCCAAACCCATCCATTCCCCTGTGAATATTCTACATATTTTACTTATTTTTATAAATTATGTAAAATTAAAAAAAGTATATATTTATAAAATAAATTAAATATTTAAATTTATTTTTTATTATATTTAATATTTTTTTTTATTTAATTCAATTTCACAAAAATATTGTTATTAGTGATTAATAATATCTTCTTATCTCTAAATATCCAATTCATTTTCAGAATCAGATTCATGCATTATAAGTCCTCAACTTCCTTAAAAACCAATAATACCCCTCCTTAATAAAACAACAACCTATAATATGATAGTGATATTTATGTCCTTTCACATTCAGGGTGCTCCACTCAAACCAATTATGCATCTCCCTTTGTACCAAAAACATGCACAAGAAATCTTTTATTTATTTTTCTCAAAAAAAAAGGCAAAAATTCCACGCTGTCAATGAAAGAGGATTAGAGAAGAAACTGGAGAGGTGGTTGGGATTTGTTTTCCTGTATAGGATAAGAGAAAAAAAAATAAATATAAAAATAAAAAAACTTATGAAAATAAAAGTTGTGGCTATAATTTGCTTCTCAACTTGTTTTTATGTCTCTACTAGCCCTTTCACCAATAGGTAATTTCTTTAAGTGAGATTCCATAAAATATTTTTATTAAAAATATTATGTAATATTTTATAGTATTTTTTATTAAATTCTATAAATTTTTACAATTTTTTATTATCTGATTTTTTAAAATTATATAATTTTATACATATTATATATTAGGTAAACACAGAAGATGAAAAGTTATAAAATTTAACATTCATGATGATGTCCTTACCAATAGCAACTGATTATTTATGATTATTTATGATATAAATATTATAAAAATTAATTTTATATTATATTTAATTGTATATTTATTAATTATATGAAAAAATTATTAATCTTATCTTTTTTTTACTATTGCAGATGCACCTAATTAAAAAAAAAATTCATTTTTTTTTCTTCCCATAAACAAATTATCATTTCCTTCCCAATAAATTTGGAGACAAGAAGTAACAAACAGTTTACATTCCATTGTTATTGTTAATTATTCCAAAAACTCAAAAAAAAAAAAAAGAAAACAGTCTTCAAACAAGGAAAAAAGTAGAGATAAGTTTGCAAAATCCATCGCCCACCTTCCAAAATCGCGCTCCCATATTTTCTCTCCCCTCACAAATCATAAAGTTTACAACTTGATAACAAAATCAGGAAAAAGAACATATTTTTATTAATTACAACTTGCATTAGTAACCCAAAAAGGAGTCTTGAAAGAAAGATGGAGAGTTATGGTGAACTGACAGTAGGAGAGAGAAAGTGGGTGTGATTATTTACTTGATAATATTGTTTAGTTGGGAGAGAGATGTCAGGTGGAGGATGTAGCATAGTATGGTTGAGGAGGGATCTGAGGGTTGAAGACAATCCAGCACTTGCAGCAGGAGTAAGAGCAGGAGCTGTAATAGTAGTGTTTTTATGGGCACCTGAAGAAGAAGGTCATTATTATCCTGGTAGAGTTTCAAGGTGGTGGCTTAAGCAGAGTTTAGCTCACCTTGATTCTTCTTTAAGGAGTCTTGGGACTTTTCTTGTCACCAAAAGATCAACTGATAGTGTTTCTTCTCTTCTTGAGCTTGTTAAATCTACTGGTGCCACTCAAGTTTTCTTCAATCACTTATATGGTTACTCGTTCTCTCCTTTTCCTGGCAACTCTTTAGTTTTTGTGAACTTGTTTCTTCTGAATTGTGTTTATTTTCAGTTTATATATAGGTTTCTACCTGTTTTAGAAGTTATTATTTTAATCTCAATTGTTTTTTAATTATCAGTTGGTTGAATTAACATTTAAATATTCAATTTGACGTACGGAATATTTGTTCAGTTTCGTACCAGTTGAAAACTTGAGAAGACTGCACTTCATCATTTAATGAAGGATTACTATTTTTCAGATCCAATATCACTGGTTAGAGATCACAGAGCAAAGGAGGTATTGACAGGTCAAGGCATAGCCGTAAGATCTTTTAATGCTGACCTGCTTTATGAACCTTGGGACGTTAATGATGCACAAGGACGCCCTTTCACCACCTTTGCAGCTTTCTGGGAAAGATGCCTTAGCATGCCATATGATCCTGATGCCCCACTTCTTCCTCCTAAAAGGATTGTTTCAGGTCTTTCTTCTTTCAATACTAATTTTCTTTCTTGCTGTTTTTACCTTTCTCTTATGATATGAATGGTATGCTGCAAGTTGTACAAGGAAAGAAAATTAGAAATTAAAACTGTACTTTTATGAATCTTTCAAGATTATAGCGATTTAGTGTCCAAATTAGCGTTTATGTAATGCTAAAATTTGGTGGGATGATTTAGCGTCAAGCGAACTCTAAATTTAGAGTCTATGTGGACGCTAAAAACCATGAGTCCATGAATGGTGAGGTGGGAAAATTTCCCGTAGCTAAATATGGCCAAAATTTTCTCTCCACAATTGTCTATAAATATGTTGTACATCTTCTTTCAAATGTATATCATATACATTTACTTGAAACATTGTGATCGATAGTATTTGGTTGCAGACTTTCATCCTCCATGGATGCAAATACTTATTGCCCCTTTATTTAATGAAACTTTTATTAACAAGGGAGCTAGATTCTAGAAATTTGTTTAGCCGGGATCTCTGAATCTGGTCTGAAACGTTTGTTTGAACTGTTTTAGGTGATTTATCGAGATGTAATTCAGAAACGCTGATATTTGAAGATGAATCAGAGAAGGGAAGCAATGCGCTTCTCTCTAGAGCATGGTCACCTGGATGGAGCAATGCTGATAAAGCTCTTACTACATTCATAAATGGACCATTGCTTGAATATTCTAAGAATCGTAGGAAAGCTGATAGTGCTACTACCTCATTTCTATCACCACATTTGCATTTTGGGGAAGTGAGTGTCAGGAAAGTTTTCCATCTTGTTCGTATCAAGCAGGTTTTGTGGGCTAATGAAGGAAACAAGGCTGGTGAAGAGAGTGTAAACTTGTTTCTTAAATCAATTGGTCTTAGAGAATATTCGAGATACACGAGTTTCAACCATCCTTACAGTCATGAAAGGCCTCTTCTAGGACACCTGAAGTTCTTCCCTTGGGTTGTGGATGAAGGGTATTTTAAGGCATGGAGACAAGGAAGAACTGGTTATCCTTTAGTTGATGCAGGAATGAGAGAGTTGTGGGCTACTGGTTGGCTACATGATAGGATACGGGTGGTAGTTTCTAGTTTCTTTGTAAAGGTTCTACAGCTTCCATGGAGATGGGGAATGAAGTATTTCTGGGACACCCTCTTGGATGCAGATCTAGAAAGTGATGCTCTTGGATGGCAATACATATCCGGTACTCTACCCGATGGCCGTGAATTTGATCGAATCGATAACCCTCAGGTACGTAAATAACATCTGTACTTTTATGCAGCTCATGCTGAACTTCATGGCATTTTGTGAACTTCAGCGTTTCTAGTATAAAATATCATTCAGTTATCAATCTTTTGCAGTTTGAAGGTTACAAATTCGACCCACATGGTGAATATGTACGTAGGTGGCTTCCTGAACTTGCCAGGCTACCAACCGAATGGATCCACCATCCCTGGAATGCACCTGATTCAGTAATCCAAGCTGCTGGAATTGAGCTAGGATCAAATTACCCTCTTCCCATTGTTGGAATAGAAGCAGCAAAGGTCAGATTGCAAGAAGCACTTGTAGAAATGTGGCAGCAAGAAGCAGCTTCAAGAGCTGCAATTGAAAATGTGACTGAGGAAGGCCTTGGAGACTCCTCTGATTCGCCAATTGCTTTCCCTCAAGATATACTGATGGAGGAAAATCATGAACCTGCCAGAAACAATCATCCTGCATCCATTCGTCGTTACGAGGATCAAATGGTCCCAAGCATGACTTCTTTGCTGAGAGTAGAAGACGAAGAAAATTCTATTGACCTTAGAAATGCATTGGAGGAAAACAGAGCAGAAGTGCCAAGAAACGTAAATCAAGAACCGAGGAGAGACCCTTTAATCCAGGGCACTACACAGGCCAGTCACAACACCACCACATTTCTGCATTTTAATGTAACCAGACATGTCGTAAACGCTGAAGACTCAACAGCAGAATCATCTAGCAGCATTGGAAGTAGGAGAGAAAGGGATGGAGGCGTTGTTCCAGTTTGGTCTCCTCCAACTTCTACTTACTCAGAGCAGTTTGTTGGTGATGAAAGTAGTATTGCAGCAAGTTCGTATTTGCAGAGGCATCCGGAATCTCACCAGATGCTAAATTGGAGGCGGCTTTCTCAAACCGGGTAAGATCTATATAAAGGATTTGATTAAGAAAGCCTATCTGCCATCCCTTCTTAGTGTATATTTTGTGGAGCTCTTCTGTATAGTATGTATAAGAGAGCAATGAGATTGATGGTAGGGACATGGTAGTTCTGTAATAAACACAGCCTGTGGTTTCGATGTTTGATTGATCAGGCAAATAGTTTGCTGTAGTTCATGATCCTGTCTCTCTTGTGTGTATATTTTGTCAGCACAGTTATAGTTTGCAGAATCTTATATTTTGGTTTGATTGGTCGTCTTTAATGGAAGAGAGACACTCAGTGAGAATCATGAATATGTACATTGCAGAGTGTTTGATCAAGAATATATATAGCTATAAACTCTCAACATGAAAGACATTTCTTCGGCATTACTCGAGTTACGGCCTTGTCTGCCGCAACAAATTGTGGAAATTAAGAAACATGTAATTATATTAGTTGTAAATGGTAGTTAATATATGTTTTTACAATATTGTCCTTATTTAGTAAGTAATTGGATGAATAATTCTGTATTGAAAATATAAGAATGTGATTAATTTGATAAAGGTAAAAATAATTTTTACATAATAAATGATAAATATGAAAATAAAAAATTACCTATATATTGAGGCATCTAATGTAAAAAAAATGTCTATAAAAATATGATAGAATGAGTAATAGATGTTATTTTTATATTGATTAGGGATTATGAGAGCAAAATGAGAGAGAGGGTGATGGATGTGGAGGTGGAAAAGTTTGCCCGGAATCAGTCTGGCCCAATCAGCAGGTTTTGGAACCGGCCCAAAACCAGTGGAGCCGGTCAAGTCCGGTTCTGGTTTCAAGGTTCATAGAATTGTGAATAGGCGGTTCTGAACAGACGGTTCACGGTTCTGAACCGATAGTTCGATTATTTTTAGAAAAAAAATCGGATTCGAACTGCTAGCTTCGAAACGGAACCGGCAGAGCCGGAACCGTCTTCAACCAATCACACCTGATGTGTGCTATCTTATCTTTGACTCTTTCTCTTGGTATTTAAATCGTAAACATCATGCTTTGCATTTCATTGCATTAATAACACGATTCCCACATTCCAATTCCAAAACTATAAACTTTAAAAACGTTCAGAAAAATAAAATAACTATTCAGTTTTGAGGACATATGGATTGACATATTATACACCATTCTTGTTTCAAATGTCACATTCTTTGTGAAAAAATCATTTCTTAAATGACATAGAAACGAGGACGTTATTATAGAAAAATATATGATAAAAATAAAATTAATAAAAAAACTTCTATATCATTAAAATTGATCACCAATCAATTAAACTAAATCAAAATTGAAATTAATTAAAATTTAAGTTACTTATTAAAAGTGGATAAATTAGTAGTTAGATTGAAATTAAAGAAGTTTGATCGGTGATTTTGATTTTAGAAATACACTTTCAACTGAACTCATTCACCGTCTACTAATTAAAATGAATTCAAATATAAGTTAATAATTAAAAGTGAATAAATTCATAGTTAAATTTTTAAAAAAAATTGATTGGTGATTTTAATTTTAAAAGTGCACTCTTAACCGAATTTATTCACCGTCTACTAATTTCATAAAAATCTAAATATAAATACTTATAACTAGATTTTTTAAGTAAATAATAAAAATTTAAAGTGAAGATATTAATTTTATTATTTTTTTATGTTCAATTAGCTATTGTTTAATATAGTTCTTTTATCACCACTTAATCCAATCAAATTAAACTGCTATTTAGTAGTCAAAATTTACATTAGTAGAATTAATAAATTAATGTTTTGACTTTTTGTCCAAACTATTAAATATAAATAAGTTAGGCCCTTTTGATAAATAATCTTTAAGCATATTGACGTCATTTATAATAAAAAAATGAAAATACAGAAAAAAAAAATATAATAAAGAAACTACTTTGTTTATAATAAGAAACTACTCCTCCACCTTGCTCCCCGTAACTGCTTGGTTTTGGTTAACGACTTGTTTGGTTGGGAAAACTAACGAGAAAAATTGTATTTATTGAAAATTGTATAAAACTGTCTTGTTTAATTGTGTTTCTGAATTTATTTTTTTAGAAGTCAAACTCTCTACTACTCGTATTTATGAGAAGTTATCTGTCTAGTAAAATCTAGGTAAGTTGATCTTCCTTATGAAAGTTGAACAACTTTTATTGTTTTATCGCGTATTATAGTTGGCAATTTCTGACCCGATAACACGATTAGACACGACACGAATGACACAAATTTCATTTTTGTGTTTTTTATGTCATAAATAATAATGTTTGATAGAAAATATTATCGACACGATTATGACCCGTCAACCCAAATTGTCAACTCATTTGTCTCATAAAATACATAATTAATGATAATAATTATGTAAATATTAATATTAATTTATAAAAAATCAATAAATATTATCTACTTTTCAAAAAGTGTAATTTAAATCAAACGATATTTATTCTTATTTCAAAGAAAGTCAATTCCCAAAAATCCGATTTTTCATAAAATAAACTTCACGTCATAAGTCTACGAATTTGAACTAAGTTAGTGCTAAGTCTAATTCGAATTCCTCTCCCATTATTTTATTTCTAAATTATGATGCATATCCACTACTAATATTATATAGAGTTTCCTATTATTATTTTATTATTTTATTATATTGATCTATAATATAAATTGAGCAAGTCAAAAAGAACAGCAATTATGATTTTCCAAAAAATTGAAATAATTATTCGAAAATAATTTTTAAATTTAAAAAACGTAGAATTTTTTATTTTATATCGTAAAAAAATATATAACAATTATTTTAGAAAGATTTATGCAAGTCTAGCTTTGCTATCGTATTTTATAATAATCGAATAATTTGATTATTTTCCTTTGATAAAATAATTACATATTTTTTTCATAATTAAAACTACTGATATACATATAGTAAAAACCACAGTTTTATTTTATAACAATATAATTTATTTTATAATTTTAATTATTTTACAAACATTTAATATTTATGTTTTTTATGACAAAATCTGACTTTAACATGAAATGGCAAGAAACAAAAACTCATTAACTTAAAAAATCAGAAGTTCTTTTCTCTCATATTAATAGGTAATTTATATAAATCACAAAAATTAAAAAATGATAAAAATATTATTAATTTAATAAATATAAAAAATTTGTAAAAATAAATAAAATCTATAGAAATAAAAATATATTTAATAATTAATATAAAAATATTTTTTATTAAATTATGAAAGAGAGAGCAGTAACTTTTGAGTGATTCAGCTCATCTGCAATTGTGAAGATGGACACGTGTGTATTGGCATATTTTAATTCAGACATAAACAGAAACAAGAAAAAAATTACATAACCAAATAAAGAAAGAACATTGAGCGGAGTTTCCGGTGATTTTTTTTATTTGAAAATTTTGGAAAAAAAGTCGGGTTAGTCTACAAATTAGAACAGAGAGTAGGCGAAACAGTAGATCAGAGTCTATTGTTTTTTTAGTGTCGCTAGACGCTACGGAGCTAAAATCGAACCTCTCACCTTCAGTGTGCAGATTGACTCGTATTGACGAAAAGTTGGGTGGGAACTTATAAAATAATGCTCACTGAAAACACTAATAATATTTTATATTGTTTTATATAAATTATATAATTTTTTTTTTACGTAATAATCTTTTTTGTTATATAAATTTTCATTTTAAGTTACATAATTTTACATTTGTTACATAAAAAATAAACACATTAAATGAAAAATTATAAATCTAAAAATTGTAAAGAAATGTTTAAAGAATTTTTACTATAAATCTCTTTAAGAGAAATTAAGACAATAGATCGTAGTCATTTAATACTGTAAAAATAAATTTAACATTCAATTTATTCAATAGAAATTAATTTTAATTTTAAATAATTAATATATTTTTAATTAAATAAAAAATAAATCTCATTAAATTTCCTCTTTGTTCAAATTAAAATTTTCAAAGCACTTAACAATATTAAATGAGGACTTCATCATCTCCGAGTCTCCCCTCTTTAACTTTCTTGTGTAATATTAGTCGTACGAATCATCAAAAGCAAGCAAACAACAGTTGAAACCGTAAAGTCAACACCAAAGAAGTGTGGCGACTTTTATGGTGAGTCCCCGTAAAGAGGGGACTTATTGAGGCAACGATTCTAAATCGTTCGATTCTTTGAAAATAAATCTGAGCTTTTAATTTATTCAGTAAAAACAGTTTTAAATTTTACGTAATCTATAAATTTCAATTAAACGAAGAAAGCTCAGAACCTCACCATAAAATTTACCTCATTTGTGGCAGCCTTTTTCTTTATTACTTAATCCTTCTTCTCTCTCTCTCTCTCTCTTGGACTGTACATTAATCACTGCACAACTTCTTTCTAATTATTTTGTTTTCTTTGAACAACAAAAGAAAATTAAAGCTTCAGATGTTCTCTTTCCCCTTTTTTCTTTTTAAAATTATTGTGTTTCCTTCATTTATTTAATACCTTCAACATACTTATAACAAGTCCAACAAAAAAACTTCAATTATACACAACTACCACAGAGAACCCTTCTTGCCCTTTCCTTTTAGTACCTTTCAGGTAATTTTGTATTACCCATCTCTTGATTTCTGTTTTTCTTTCTTGCTCTGTGGAATTTTGGAGTTTTTATTGTTTAAAGCTTTGATCTTTATAAAGGGTTTTGGTTTCTTTGTGTTGTGAGATCAAGTTTGGATTTTGATTCTGCAGATTTTAGGCGGCGACTTCGGTTTGGAGTTTGATTGGAGGTGAAATTGGGTTAAACATAGTTTTGTTCCCATGAGTGGGTTATGCTGTTTTAATTCTTCTCAGGTACTTGTTTCTGATTTCTTCTTGTTCTTCCTTTATCTTGTTTTTTGCTGCATAAACATGTTTATTTTCACTGGTAGGTGTTAATGGATTTTATTGTTATATGTGATTTTGGCTTTGAGAAAATCCCCTGTTTTTGTTATTGTGTTCAACCAGAATTATGTGGAATATCTGAATCTACTAAATATGAAATTCTGTTTCTTGGAGTATTATGTAAGTTACTGTAATTTGGGGGAATTTTATGATTCTAGTTCCTATTTTGATCATCGAATTCATTCTGTTTTTATATGGTGGACTTGTTTATTGAGCTGTTCATGGCGAGCCATTAGTTTATACTCCATGTACTAGAATTTTATTCATACATTTTCTTTGATCTCATATCGGTAACCGATTTGCAAAGGTCAGGTGTTGTAAATTAACTGTTAATGCTGTAGCAAATTCGGGTTTTTCTTCATTTAATTGGAAGAATTCTCTATCTTCTCCTATCGATGCTGCCGTGTTCTGTGTTTCAAAGAAAGTTTACTCGTTTCACTTGTTTCCGTGCTCCTGTTTGTCTCCGAATGACGCGATACTTTGAAGTTTGAATGCTCTGTCTTCTACTATCGCTGCTGCCGTGTTCCATGTTTCAAAGAAATTTTACTCATTTCACTTGTTTTTGTACTCCTGTTTGTCTCCGAATGACGACGTGATACTTAATACACAGTTTATCTTTTGTGTAGTTTGGAGGGGGGCGCTCATCATCTACCTCTGGTAAGGGAAAAAGCCATGAGGGTTCAATCAAGTATGGTTACAGCCTGATAAAAGGGAAAGCTAATCATCCCATGGAGGATTATCATGTAGCTAAATTTATGCAAACTCAAGGCCATGAATTAGGGCTCTTTGCTATATATGATGGTCATTTAGGAGATACCGTTCCAGCTTATCTGCAAAAGCATTTGTTTGCCAACATCTTAAAGGAGGTGTGCTGTTATTTGTTTGTTTACAATGGAAAACTTCGGGAAAGGGTTGGTAAGATGCGTTCTAACGTATTATATTTGATCATCCAGGAAGAATTTTGGGTTGATCCCAATAGGTCTATCATAAAAGCTTACGAGAAGACAGACCAAGCAATTCTTTCAAATAGTTCTGATTTGGGACGTGGGGGATCGACGGCTGTTACCGCAATTCTAATAAACGGTCAAAGATTATGGGTTGCTAATGTTGGAGATTCAAGAGCTGTTCTTTCTAGAGGGGGTCAGGCTTTTCCAATGACCACAGACCATGAACCTAACACCGAAAGAGGAAGCATCGAGAACAAGGGTGGTTTCGTCTCAAACATGCCAGGTTAGTTCCTCGTTAGCTATCTCGACGAATTCTAATTATCCCATGCGACACCTATATAAAGATTGATGGTCAATGTCTGGTAGTAAATATTTATCGTTCGTGCTGATAACTCTGAAAATAGCGTATAGTTTGTCCGGTAATACGTGTGTTGACTACGGTTAGAATTGAACCAAATATATTGATAACGTATTATATTTGGCAGGGGACGTCCCCAGGGTTAACGGTCAACTGGCAGTTTCTCGCGCCTTCGGAGACAAAAGCCTTAAATCACATCTGCGGTCAGACCCTGACATACAACATACCACCGTAGACAACAGTGTAGATATTCTAATCCTTGCAAGTGATGGACTTTGGAAGGTAAATCATTCCCGATAAGCTTCACATCCTTTTACCAACTTCTCCTCCATATTATCGCTCGCAGCGAACACATTAAGACGCTCTTTTGATCTCGCGTGAACAACACAGGTGATGTCGAATCAAGAGGCCGTTGATATCGCAAGAAAGACGAAAGACCCTCTGAAAGCCGCGAAACAGCTAACAACAGAGGCGCTAAAGAAGGACAGTAAAGACGATATATCGTGCGTTGTTGTTAGATTTAGGGGGTGAAATCGTTGGAAGAGGTGCTTTCTGGTAATACATAGCCTATCATCATAAGAGCATTGTTCAAAAAGGTTGGAAATTTCTTCGGAAAACAACAATGGCGTATATTTTGTTGGGAGTGTTGCTCAAAAGGGCGAAGAAAAAGAAGAAGAAGGATTTAAATGAGAGTGTAGGAATTGGTTGAAATTTGGGAAGGAAATGGTATGTAAATTTTATTGATTTAAAAAATAGGGTTTATGGTGTTAAAAATTTGTTTGATTTGTTGAAGTAGGAATTTGATTTGATTTGAGATTGGATTGTATTGTAAATGAGTTGTATGTTTGAACTAAATTTCATTCCTTTTGAAGATGACAGTTTGGTTGTGATTGATTGGAGGAAAGATTCAATCCACTCCTCACAGTTTGTTTTCATCTCAACTTGTGAAAACTCACCTCCCTTAGTATACCTCAGGAATTCAAAACGTATGCATGGTTGGAGACTTGGAGGTTGGGCTGAAAATTTTTGATCCGATAACACGATTAATGAGTGTACGATTATACATGACATAAATGACACGAATTTTATTTTTGTAATTTTTATGCCATCAATAATGATAATTGAAAGAAAAATTTACTGACACGATTACGACTCACCAACTCGATTTGTCACCCCTAGTTGGAGAAATGGGGTAGGAACTTGGGTTGAATATTGGACTTTGGTCGGGTTGAGATGTCATTTTCAGATTAAATCGATTATGGTGGGTTAAAATTGGTAAATTAAATTAATTATTTTTACAGATTAAATTAAATCAGATTGCTTTTAATTGGTTGAGTTGACGAGTTGAAAACAGATGTAAATTTCAATTCAATCTTTCTAATCTGTCATATTTTTTATTTTAATAATGTTATTTTTTTATTTATAATATTTATATTTTTTATTATGCTAAAATTATAATTTTAGATATATCATTATAAAATAAATTTTTTTAAAAATTTAACTTAATAATACTATTAACATATAATATAACATTACAATACATTGGTAGTTGGTTCGGTTAAGTTCGTGTTAAGAATTCACCAACCCAAAATTAAACCAAACTTTGCAGCTTGAGGAAAAATCCAAAAGTAGTTTTGTTCAGTCTAGACTGATCGGTTTTTTTTTTCACCCTTACTAAAAACTAATTTTATGGTCTTTCATTTTTTTTGAAATTTTCTTTATTGATCTATTTTAATTTGTTTTTATTTTATAGTATTATCGTCCTAGTGTTAGATGTGCTTCTTCGTTTTCTTAATTTTTAAATATTTATTTATTTTTTTTATAAATTAAACTAAGTTAATATTTTGTTAAATTTAATGATGTGACATTTTTAATTTATTTTTTGTGGTAAAGTGTTTAAATAACGATATTACATGAGTAAACTTAACAAAAATTTTAACTTGAATTAATTTATAAAAAATTTAAAAATCACTACAACTAATTGAAAAAATGCGGAGATCAAAAAATAAATGTATATAAAATAGTCATAACAAAGCGTTTTATACTTTATTTTAAGTCTTTATTTTTATTTCATCTCTCTTAATTAAAAAATAATAATAATTTAGACTAGTGAGCGACCAAAACATGAGGATATTTTCTAACACCTCTCCATTGTCCTCCTTTACTGCTTTCAACCTTTTCTCCGCAAATTCAACAATAAAAGAGGTCAACAATATAATGAGGCTGTGGAATTCAATCTTTAGCTCCGTAGCAATACTAGAAAAGACATACAAATTTAACCTCTTTGAGACTCCTTATCCTTAGTTCGTAGAGCTATTTTCCTAAAATTTTATAGTCAAAAGAAAAACTTTTACTTATTTCAAGTTTATGGCAATGTTCAAAGAGCAATTGCGCAACAAATAATATTAAAGTGATTGTCTAGCATACAAAACAAGTAGTATAAAGTGATTTTTTTCCATAAAATTTATTTGCAATAAATTGGGTAATGCATCAGTTCAGTTTCTTCTACCAGTCCCTCCATCCAACTACCAGCTTTGCCCATCTACGCCACCCACTTACCTATCATCCATCCTACCACTTTTATTAGACCTATTTATTCAAAAACGGTAATAATTTTTTACAAAAATTTCTATTTTAGAAAAAAAAATTATATATAGCTTTTTTTTAATCCTGGCATCAAGAAGTTGGATTTATAAGTCACGAATCGACGAACTGGAATCGGTCTCGCAAACTGGCGGTCTACATTTTCGAACAAGCAATTCGATCTAATCTTAATAAGATATCAAACCTGAACAATCAGACAAGAACCGTCTGAATCAGAACTGCCAGTATTAAACAAAAACCGCCAAGTAGGATACCAGTTCAAATCATGAAATTGTGAGACACTGATTTTGAACCGAATTAGCTAGACTCATGGCCGGAAGAATACATCGTCCGACAACATAATTCTCGACCCTAAGATGGTTCGTAAATGAAAACTATAGCGGAATCAGACGAACATTGTTATTTAGTGCATAATATGCGCTACAGTACAGACCACAGGAAGTAAACTGAAAAAAGAAAAGAAATAAAGGAACTGTTCAAGCTCTTGAACAAAATTACAGAAAAAAAAAGGCCACGACGAAAATGGACAAAACAAGCTCCAGGAAAGGGATCGATCAAACACGAAAGCCATATAGAATCCACTCGAATTCATACGAATCTAAAGCTATGGGATTTTGAAAGAAAACCACAAAGGAACAAACATTCAAGTTCAATTATGTTTTACGTAAGAGGATAAAACATAACAATCCGAAAATCCATCCAGCAAATACATACCCAAGCCAATGGTCCACCACCTTCCCCTCTGTACTATTAAGAATCTCGCTCTAGCTCCCTTCCCTTCCTCTAACAAACTTTGTTAAAGAATCTTCCCCTTCTGATTCAATTAGTTCTGCAGAATATGCACGATTGTGTATTGATAGAACGTTAACGACAACATAACCGAGTTGCTTATAAGTTAAATATATCTCGTAAAGCAAGCAAGGAAGAAAAAAAGGGGACTATCTGCTCACCTCTGCTTGAGGTTCATCACCTTTAGATTGCTCACCTGAGAAAGAACATGACAATACGATTATCTTCTCGAGAAAAATCTTTGGCAAATAAGAGGTTATAGTTTAGTAACTAGTGATTTCCACCACAAATGCTAACATTTTCGATAAAATTCAATCACCGGTAGTTGACAAGTGAATGAGGGCATGTCCTCATCAAAAGACTTGTGAGCTTCAAAGAAAATCCTTAATTCACTCTTCCAATCAAATTTTATCAACAAAGTTACAACATTCTTTTGACAACACATCAAGAAGGACCAACATCTAGGGTAAGAAAAGAAATAAAAACAAATGAAAAATTCAGGGGTGAATTTTAGGTTGCCATGGATATAGAGGAAAACATTCATCAAATTTGTGAAAGGAGCTAATAGAAATGGAGAGGTGGAGAGGGGAAAATCAAGCATATTTACAAAATTTAGAAGGGAGGTGGACATGCCCTAAAAAGTAAACTTAAATCCATGTAAAACCAAATATAAACTGGTTCTTTTTTTTTTGCAACATAAATTAAACAAGCACTGGTTCTTGTTGTTACACACCCAAAACACATTCAAGTAAGCCAGCCAACTGTGGCCTATCCCCAAACAAACATATAACAAAACAGTACAAATCATTAGTTCTAAGAGATTATCATCCATGCTCAGTTTTAAATCAACATTCAAAAAGGGTATCATGCACTTTGAAGAAAAAAATGGAAAGCAATAGAAGACAAGATAAAAGATAAAAGGAAGAGAAAGAGAATATACCTCCATCCTCAGGAAGATCAGAGGTCCATAAAGTGAGATTATCCCGAAGAAGTTGCATGATAAGTGTACTATCCTTGTAAGATTCTTCATTCAAGCTATCAAGTTCCGCAATCGCCTCATCAAATGCTTGTTTTGCCAGATGGCATGCCCTAAACAACACCAAATATATAACAAAATTCACACGCCAACACAAATCTACACACCCATAAACAACTATATACCATCTCCGAAAACTGTTACCTTTCAGGTGAGTTGAAAATCTCATAGAAAAAAACTGAGAAATTGAGAGCCAATCCAAGCCTGATTGGATGAGTGGGTGGGAGATCCGTAGACGCAGTTGAAGTAGCAGCCTATAATAATATTCCACACAAAACTACGTTACATACATCAAAAGGCGACGTTACAAAACAATCATCAAATAAAATAAGCGCTTAATTCAAAACCTCATAAGCCTTAAGTGACTGATCCGCGGCTTCTTTCCTATCATCACCGCTCTTAAACTCAGCCAAATAACGATAATAATCTCCTTTCCTAATAATCACAACGAACATTAATTTATTAAAAAAAGAAGATGAGGAAGAATTGTAAAATGCGGTAGAAGATTGTTACATCTTGTAGTAAAAGACGGTGGATTCTCCAGAAGAAGAAGATGGAAGAAGATGCTGATCAATAACAGACAAAATATCGTTACAGATTTTATAGAGCTCATCCTCAACACGTTGCCTATACTCTTTAATCCTCTTAACATTCGTTTCATTTCCTTTGGCCTCCTCTTTCTGTTCAATAGACGACAAAATCCTCCACGAAGCGCGTCTCGCTCCGATCACGTTCTTGTACCCCACCGACACCAGGTTCCGCTCCTCTACGGTGAGTTCCACGTCCAGCTTCGCCACTTTCTTCATTGCCTCTACCATCTCTGAAACTCAACCAAAAATCAACAGATCTGAAAAAGTCGCCGAATCAAAATTAAGCAAAAAAAAAACGACGAGACTATACCGTCGTATCGTTCGGCTTGCTCGGCTAGACGAGCTGAGTAGACCTGTTCCTCTCTTTCTTTCTCCATTGATACGGTGTGGTGTGGTGTGGTGTGGTGTGGTGTGGGGAGAGATATTAGGAGGGGGTTTGATGTGGGGCGTTGGATGAGCGATTAGTAGGGTTGAGAAGGAAGATCTGAGGCGTTGGATTGGATTTAATAAGCGTGGGAAGATTCAACTGTTATTTGAGGTTTGTTTTTTGCGAGGGGTTTGGATTCATTGCGGAAACTGCTTTTCGGTGTGCTGCTCTTTAATTCATTCGTTAAAGCTTTCTTTGGGCCCCACTTTCTTTCTATAATTATTACTATTTATTTTTTATATATTTTTTTAAATAACTCAATTTTTTTATTTATAAATTTATAAAATTAATTTAGCTATTTTTTAAAATTTTATTAAAAAATAAATTTATAAATCTACATTTAACAAACACTAAATATATTTAATTATTTTCAAAAATAAATTTTTTAATTTTTAACGTTTAATAAAATTAATTTAATTTAATTTAAATTTATTTATAAATGAATCAAATGACTATATCAAATATTATGTAAATATTTTATATCTTAATTGTCAAGTATTTATAAAAAACAGAAGTCTTCATGATTTGCACGTTAGCATTAAAATAGCACAAACTTACAATAATATTATAAAAAATAACTAAAAATCACAAATTTACAATAATATTATAAAAAATAACTAAAAATTTTAGTTATGCTCTTTTCATTATATTTTTCTCAAGATAAGATTGAAGATACGTCGGTGTTCAAGCATACATTTTTTGAAGAAAAAAAAATAATTTATTTGTTTTAGATGTCAAATAAATAAAATTAAATGGTACACATTTATTGAAAATGTTTAAATTTATATAAATAAGGCTCTCGTCTACTTTATTTTATACATTTAAAATTACATTTTTAAAAAAAAATATTAGATTTCAAAACTGGCTCTCGTAAATTGTGTGATCGTTAAGAAGTTCTAGTGTAGTTTCAAATGTAAAATTCAACCAAATTGTCGATGTCTAATACGTGTGTAAATTCGTGCAACTGTTAACAGGGTCATTGCATTCTTTCACAATCATATATTACGGGTTAAAATTACTTAAAAAAATATATTACGGATTAAAATTTGGGTAAAAATTATTTGAACAATAAATTTAGAGAAAAAAGAGTGTAATTTTGAAAATTGAGGTTAAGAAAATGACTCAATTATGTAGATTCCAAAACCATAAAAACAAAGGAGGAAATTATAAATTTGAACTTCATTAGCATATATTTTAAAATAATTTTTAATTGATAAAAATACTTATTTTTTGGTTTAAACAACGAGGTATACTGGGCAACCAGACTAATCTTTATTCGAGCTAGGCAGGACCACAAGCGCGACAAAACTCTCCGAACTAGCAATTGAATAATCTATTCCCGCCAACAAAATTAGGGTTCCTCTTCTCTCGAAATCCCAACAATGGCGAACCAAACAGAGGATTTCTCCCAACTAAACATATCAATCGAAGAAAAAGACAAGCTCGTTGCAGAGCTCATCCGTTACATTCTCTTC
>CANYCX013241360.1:0-11992 GCA_948193385.1 Breynia disticha f. nivosa | reverse complement strand
ATTTTTCATCATATTGCATCAATGTGTTTAGTTAAGTATGATGGAAGTATGTTGGCATGATTTGATTATATTGGTATATGATTTTGTTGTGGATCTTGCAAATTGCAATTATTTGTTGTTGAATTGAAAAAATGGTTGATGATTATTGGAAGTATTAATTGATGCCATGTTCATGATCTTTTTGGATGTGTGAAAATGGACCTATGAATGTTGAGATTTATTGGTGGAATGTTACTTATGAATTGAGGGATTTATTTATGCTATTAAATTACATGTCTAGGAAAATTCTGTCTAAGGAGTCTGGAACTTAAGCAATCCATTTGATCCTCCAGTCTTTCCTGGGAATTTACCTGGTGTAATTTTTAGTATAAGTTTTTCACACTCTATTACACCTGTGCGATAGATAGGTGATTTTGTGTAACAATAGTATAAAATATTATGTGATTAATTGTGGATGTATGATTCAAAAATGGGAAGTTGTCCATTCCGGTAAGTGTTGCTTATTGAGTTTTTCACAACTCACTGCGTTTTATGCCTGCCATATTCCATATTTGTTGGGGTTTGAGGGAATACAGCAGAGGTGTGACAGTGATCTTGCGTACCCTGACTATTACCAGAAGGACCGAAGAACCAAGGTGGGCCGTGCACTGAGAATTTGATTTGAACTCATGTGATGCACATGTATTGGACATTTTTATAGTGTATACATTCATTTTGCTGGGTTATTTTTGAAATGGAATTTTTAACGGATTTTCTTTGCTTGAGTAACCCATTTGTTTTATAAACCTTATTTATTTCGGTATATCTCCACATCTTAAACTCTTGCATGTGGTTTTATTTGATTAATGAAAACTGTGTGATTTTAATCGAATGCGTATAAAAATGGTTTTCTCTAAATTTATTTAATTTAAATTGTTATTCGGCAAAACTTTTGATTTCCAAGTCCGATCACTATTTGAGAATAAAAATAATTAATATATAAAAATAAATGGTAGTTGAGTTTGGGGGTGACAATAAGTCCAAGGGATAAGGCTTAAGAACTGCCTTGGGCTTGAACCTAGCCAGCTTTGGCTATGGTGGAATCTTTTCCTTGCCTTTTCTCTTCATCTTGTCTTTCTTGATATCTTTCTGAATCAGGGGTGAAGCTCAATTTTTAAAACCACTTTTATTGCCTATTTAATCAATTAACGATTTTCGTGTCATATTTGTTCTTTCAGCATAATGAACGTCAACTTGAATGCTACATGCTGACACCAATGTACAAAAAAACTTTCAAATATCATTTAGAAGGAATGGAAGGAGATATAAACCATTAATATATGAAATGTAGCCAAAATAAAAGTGCCTTGGGAAAAGCCTTACATAGCGGGTATCAATTAAACTAGAAAATCATAAGTTTAGGACTTGATTGATCCACCGAAAGGTGCTAAGGTAATTGAATGCAAGTGGATTTTCGAAGACAAGGCAGGAGATAACTTCAAAGGTAGGCTAGTGGCAAAAAGTTTCAAACAAGGTCATGGCATCAACTATGCTGAAACATTTTCACCAGTAGTTATGCTCAAATCCATTACGATATTATTTGCCATAGCTCCATTTTTTTATTATGAGATATGGAAAATGGATGTCAAAACGGCCTTCTTGAATGGAAACCTCCTTGAGGATGTCTACGTGAAACAACCTAAGGGATTTGTCGATCCTATATATCCTAATAAGGTATGCATGTGGAACTCAAATTTAAAATCCATTTTTTGTGATAAACACTATAAATTAAGAAATGATATAAAAATCAACTCTTTAAAACGAGGAGAGAGAAAATATATACACGTTGTTTACATAAATCTCAGCCCAATCCTGTTTATTTTTTAAAATAAAACATAAGTAGAAGCAATTTTTTTGAAAAACATTCAAACACAAGTTTCGTGCGTATATACATATTTGTACAACATATGTACAAGCAAAAATCAAAAATGAACTCTAGAGCCAGACCTTAGACGTAAATCGCAAGCTGAACTCTGATCACTGTTGTCTCTGTCCAAAAGCATCAACCTACGATCTGCACATCATTTAAAACAACAAGGGGGTGAGTATTTAATATACATAGTAAGTATTCTTAGCTTCAATTAGATAAAATGATGTGTAGGGAAAACATGTAAATTAGCACGAGGACGTGTCTAACTTCTTTCTCCCTATGGCACCAGATTATGCTAGCAACCATAATCATTCAATTCACACAGAATTCTAACCACACAGGTTGATACTCTTAATTCAGCACATAGCAACATTTAGATCGTACAGATTGATAAATATAACACGCAGCAGCATTTAAGATCACACAGATCAAATCAACATCCACACATGATAGCACACATCAATTATGAACCACACATGTTCTATATCACACAAATATCTATCGTCCACACAGGAGTTCATTTAACCTCGCACACAACAGTAAGCGTATGTCCTTCTCATCACTTACCTAACCATATAATGTAACATTCTCATCCTTAAATCTTATAATTAATAAGATAATTAAAATAATTAAGAAAATGAAAAATTTAGTTAGTAAATAAAAGAAATTAAGAGGTCAATTATGAGTTAATATAGGGTTGAATTTAATTAAACATAAAAGAATAAAGTTCCAGGAAGAAAGGAGAGAATAAGGGGGTTGATATTGTAACATCCTCATCCTTAAACACTAAGATTAATACGTAATTAAAGTGATTAAATAGATTGATAAGTTAATTGATAAATGAACAAAAATTTCAGGTTTGATGTGAGTTGATTAAAGGTTGAAAGAGAGTATATAAGAACAAAAAGGAAGGGCATCCTATGAAATTTGGGGTGTGTCATTGATGGAGTGGGGCGTGTCATGAAGTTTGGGGTGTGCCATGAGCATATGGCATGCCAAAGTAAAGATTTGGGCATGCCATGAAGCTTGGGTTGTGCCATGCCATGATAAGGTCGTTCCATTGGAGTTATTGATGTGGCAGATGCATGTTTACCTCGAAACTTGAAGCATGGCAGGTATATCATCACACAAGTCATGCCATTGAGCATGGGTCGTTCAATTTTTCCCATAAATAGGTGCATTTGTCCAAAAGTAAATAGAGAGAAAAAATAGAGAAAGAAAATAGCGAGAGACAGGAGAGCAGAGATAGTGAGATAGAGAGATAGTAAGAAAGAGGAAAAGAGAGATTTAACCGGAGGAAAATAAACATCGCCTAAGGAAATACCGAATATTTGATCGAGGAAATGAGGTAAGAATAATTACAGAGTTCTGAATATTTATTCGTATAATTGTCAGGATTTATACGGATATTTGTTATTTGGATTATGGTATTGATTACAGGAAATTTATTCGGTGAAATTATTGGATATCTATAGCAGAATCACAATTTCAAGGAGCTAGGGAAATACGGATATACAGGTGAGTAATCCGGACTCACTTAAATATAGTTTTATGTGTGATCACCTAAAGAAAAAGATAATAAAAAGGATATTTCATGATAATTGTGTTATTACTTTGAGATATGAATTATATGAGAAATGTTAGAATTTACTATAATGTGAGAAATTGCTAACAAGGGGTGCAGGAGTTCCAATTATGCCATAATATAGATAATCGGGGTGTTTGTTTGATTTATTGAGTTGAGATGATGCATACATATAAATAACCAACAAGATAAATTTACGAGCAGAAAGAAAACGATAGCATATGCATCTGGATGATTGATATGTTTGATAGCATAAACAAGGTTATAGGTAGAACCCTAGGAAATGACCTTATGATAAGACAAGTAAGATAAATCTAAAAACAAATATCAAGAAGAAATAAAGAAATAACGAATATAAAATATTCGTTTAAAAGAAAAAAAATAAATAGCAATACAACAGGAAGTTCATGATCATTCATGACTTCATATTTATAGAAATAATATTATTAATATAGAGATATAATCGTATACCAACAAATACGATTCACGATGCTATATAAGTGGATAATCATACAAAAATATGATAGGAAGAGAAAGAGAAAATATGAAATATGAGTTGAAATATGCAAAATGGAAACGAGTTCAATTATACGATTGAAATGCGAATAGTATCATGCAATACGAAATTGCAAACATGTACGTTACGCTATTCATATGATATGGTACCTGATATGGTACATGATATGATATTGGTGGTGATTGGATTGGTGATTATGATCGATCATGTAGAGGGAGTGTAGAGGGAGATTATATAGTTACATGTCATTCTATGTTGTATGTCAAATTCATAGAAATATCATATAGGATTCATATAAATACAAGAATTGAGATAAGTCATATTATGATATGAAAGACTACAATATCAACGGATATATATATATATATATATATATATATATATATGTGTGTGTGTGTGTGTGTGTGTGTATGTGTGTGTGTGTGTGTGTGTGTGTGTGTGTGTGTAAGTATGAGATGATATAAACAAGTTGATTCCAGGTTGTAGTAAATTAACACGGGCCATGTTAAATGACACGTTGGCCATGTTGAATAAACATAGGTTGTGCTGATTCAACACAAGATTGTACCCATGGGAGTGTTGATCAACACGAGCCGTGCTCGTATGAATTGTAGGCAACATGGGTCTTGCGCTTACACTGTTTTTCCCGTGTTGCTCAATTAAGTTGCTATTTTCTTATTCAATCAACCAATGATATTTATTTAACAGATAAGAGTAAGCATATAAACTGATAAAAAGAAAAAAATTTTAAAAGATACAATTTAAATTGGTTAATAATATGATTAGTAAAGGAATAAGTATAGGATGTTTTGTCTAATGCCTCCTGTCTAGACATTGTAAAAACTCTAGCTTGTCCTTGAGTCTGAGTACCAGAGGCTCCTCTGCCTCAGCTAGACGCTGAAGTAGAATCAGCTTCTCTACTCTGTCCTCGAGTACCACACGCAGTCATCACCGAATCACTGCTACGTACTATCGACTGTGTCTGAGATACATCTCTCTATCCCAACAGTATCTCTCCTAATGGGGCAATCTATAGCAAAATGTCCCTGCTGACCACACACAAAATAACCTCTGTCAACAACCTACACTTGAATGAATTCTCTGACAATATGGGCACATAACTCTAACAGGTCCGAAAACAGTTGCCGAGCTACCCTGTCCTCCCCATCTAGATCCTCTACCATGATAAGCCACATAAGAAAATTGTCGTGATCAGCATTCAGTTTATCCTCAAAATTTGGTGTGAGTAGGGGTAAAATCATACCTCTTTCTCGATCTACTAGACTCTTCTAAAGTGGATACTCTCTTTTGTTTTCTTTCTTTTTCCTCTTCATCATCATCATTAACCTTAAGAAGTTCTTCAACTCTGATCGCTGCATCTCTCAAGATTGTATACTCACTCGTCTCTGTCTTTGGAATTTGTTTACGAATGTTCTTGTCTAAAGCATCCTCAAATAGCCTGCATTTATCCTTAGTAGTAGAAATATAGCTCACAGCAAAATGTGAAACCTGGGTAAACTATAACTCATACTCGACTACAATCATCTTCCCCTGCTTCAGAGTTAAGAACTCTTTTCTTTTTACATTCATGTACACCTCTGGTTAAACGATCACAGGAAATATGAACGTGCAAACATAATTACGACCACAGACGATATGATTTGAAATCAGATAGGAAAAATGAATACAAATTAAGTTATAGAACATATGAGTAACAAAGAAAAGAATATGATATTTAGATATAATGAAAATAAAGATAACTTCTATACGTAAAAAAATCGATAGAGTATAGGTAAAATCATAAAGATCTAAAATGGATAAATGCTTATATAGGATTACTCACTGAGCCAGCAACTCATATAACTGCTATTTTTTTTCAGGAATAGGTAGTAAATGAAAGATCAGTGTGATATGTCAGCAAGTGGGTTAGTTACCACTCCTAAGCATTTTCTCTCTCTACAAACAAATAGAATTATATGTATAGTTATATTTATAGATGGTTGTTGTATGCTATGTGTGTTTTTATTATGATATGAAAGATGATATGAAATGATTGTTTTATGAAATGAAATAAATAGCTATGATTTACAACAGGTTAACAAATGGTTGATTACAAGAATACAGCAATTGTATACAAACCATGCATAAGAAACATGAGTATTGTATTGCAGAGGAACAGGAACGTAGTAGTATAATATAGGGTTGTGCCCATAGGACGTATCACACTAGCACGAGCTGTGTTCTGGACCGAGCTACTAGCCGAGCTATATACTATTATACGCATACTTGACGTATTATTTTTATAGAAGTCCTATTAAAGAAAAAAATAGGTTTTTAAATATTCCACATATTAAGCATTATAAAGGCTAATCACATGATTAAATACATAATAAGTATAGGATGTTTTATATAAAGTCAAATACACTCATACATTTATCCTCACCATTATCTCACTTACTAGGGTTTCGCTTTATATCTTCATGAAGTGCTATAATATTTTTCTTAAATTCTATGTTACATTATCTAAGTGTTTAATTCAATTTTTCTTTAGTGTTATTTAGTCTAAAAGGGTGGAATTTCAATTTCCTAACTCGGTCCAGGTCATGTACTAACTCTTAGATGTGTTAGGGTAAAGTATATAGGTCTGGGCCAAAAATAAAGTATGTTAACCTAACTGATTAATGTCCATTATTCTTGCTGCTCTCCATAATAATGTAGGTTTAACATGCAAAAACGTACGTTACCCAGGGTAACGTAGGTTAATCCTCATGCTAAACATATGTTATTAAGCTCTAGTATGCATGATTTTCCCATTCCGAATCACAACAACACTTAAAAAATTTTTACCTCAACTAACATCAAACCAAGTGCATCCCACACCATTTCACTTACATACTAATGCACATACTAGCACACATAGAGAAACACATCAAACATCATGAAATTAACACAAGAATCACAATTCATCCACGTGTCATAATCTCACACATCAAACTAATTTCATCCAAATTTACCCTACACATTCAACCACACTCAAACTTACTTATGTACACATTCATTCTTGTCATACACAACATATTAACCCTCATATCCTACCACCTCTATATGAAACCATGATTCTTGCATATAATTGTACTTTGTATTTCCATACACAACTCATATCACACACCTATAGATCATTTAAGTCACATCACACGTATCCACAACTCAACCTACAACATTCTCATACATATCAATCAATTAACTTCTTTAAACACATGCATTCCATTCCAATCATTTACATCCAAACATATAATTGTCCCTCTCATAAGGTACCAAAAAATTATTAACATCATTTATCCAAATGTTTAATGCATATGTATCATGTTCATGCCATTCCTTTCCCATTCTCTCTCACTAACATGCTCTTTCTCTCATCTCAAAGATCCTCTCTCCTTTTCCCTTAGTTGTTCAACTGGTTCCCATATGCTTGGACCACCCAATCTTGTATAACACTTTTCTATCCGTGCACAAGTGCTTAGGATTCCCCAATCTCACATTGCCCATTTTCTCTCGTTGGTCAACCGGTGTCGATGTGCTTAGGAATTCGCCAGTCTCACATGACATCTTATCAATCAAGGTATAAGCGCTTAGGATCACCAGTCTCGCATTACCATTTCTATCTTTTAGTTGACCAACTAAGCGTCGATGTGCTTAGGATCACCCAGTCTAACATGATGCTCTCTAATCTCTAACATATGTGCTTAGGATCACCCAGTCTCACATTGCTTGTTCTATTCAAGTTGTCCAACCAAGGGCGGCCTACACTAAAACATCCCTACTTTTATTATGTATTTAATCATATAATTAAACTTTTTCATATATTGCTCTGATACCAAATTAAAGCATCCTAACTTATTATCTACTTAATCATGTTATTTAACTTTAATGTGAACGTGTAATGCGAAAGCATTTAAAAATTATCTGGCTGTAGAGAGAGGAAGTGCTGAGGAGCTGCAGCTGACCCACTTGTTGTGCTATCTTTTAGTACCTATTCCTGAAACAAAATTGCAGTTGCATGAGTTGCGGGCTCAGTAGTAATCATCTATATTATTTATCATTTTTTAAATCTATATGTGTTATACTAAACTGTAACTATACTTTCGTCTCAATTTATCTTTTGTCTCTGTTATACTTCCATACCAGTTATTCTTTTGTCTCCAACACCACCATTATCACCACTGCCTCTAACTGTGTCACCACCACTATCATGTGCATGTGTATGCGTACTCATGTTCTTTTATGTGACAATGTTTCATATGCATGTTTTATGTGATCATTACATATGTGTTCATTCTCGTGATTGTGATCAGGTGATCATGTAACAGTGTGATCCATCATATGACTATGAAATCATATGACTGTATTTATTCACGTGTTCTTTTATAATTTTTCATCGATTAATCGTATTTATGAAAATACGATCATCTATGAATTATTTGCATGTTCTTCATTTTTGTAACTCGATTGCTTATATGTACTTCCTTAGGATTTCATCATAGAGTTTCATCTATCAAACATGGCAATCAAACATATAAAACATACATAACAACCAAACATATAATCAAACCTATAAATCAAGCATGTAAATCATCTACCAACAATATCCACATGCTAACAGGTCTAAGCATTCATATAACTTAATTTAACAGTGAGTCTAAATTACTCACCCGTAAATTCGTATCTTCTAAACTCCACCATGCTCCGATCCTAATTTTGATATCCAATAAAATCATCCAATATACCTTTATAATCCTTGATATCGTATCCTTTACAATCGGTACGTCTTTTCCATCACAAATTCACTTTCTCTCTCCTAAACCCTATATCTCTCTTTCTCTCATATTTCTCTCTCTTCTTTCCTCGACATTTTTCTTTCTTGGCTCCCTTCTAAGCCTTCACCTGCTTCCATTTCCATTTTATAGACGAAAGAATGAAGCATTGTCATGCTTTAATTTCTAAGATTGCCCAAAATTGGCCACATTGCCACAAATACAAAACTACACGTGATAGATGATAAATACGTGTGGTCATCAATGCAATACACGTTGTGGCTGCCAACAACGTATATTTTTCTTCGATTACAAGTTGTGATATCATACTACACGTTGTATTATTAAAGTACATCATGCCCACCCCTTGTACTTTTTGGCAACCCCTTGTACTTTTCTGCCAGCACTTGTACTTTTTGGCCACCCCTTGTACTTTTAGAAAACTACACGTTATAATATTGAACTACAAGGGGTAGTGCCCACTCCTTGTACTTTACTTTTACCCCCTATACTTTTAATTTTTTCGCAACTATTTCCTTATTTTATCAACTAAATCGTCACTTTCATTAATCACCTTAATTATTTCTTAATCTTAATGCTTAAGGATGAGCATGTTACATACACTCTTCTTAGAACATTCCCAAAATGACACTTGTGTTTTTTCTCACTTTCATTCTCCCATACTAACTCTACCATGTTGATGTGTAGCATGCATAAAAATCATGAATGTAATGTGTACATACACCTTCCCACAACCATTAATCCACATTCCAATCTTACCATACATTTATTTTCTCAATAAATTTTCATACTACACTTAAATAACCATAGCCATACTAATCAAGCACATAAATCAAACAAACACATTCATTCCATGTATCCATAACCAAACACATCATTCAAGCCCATTATAACACCATAGCATCATATGAAATCACACAATTATTCTTTCACACATAGCACACAACTCCCAATTCATGATTACGTTTTAATTTACACACTCAAGCAAACATAATTAACCATGCAAAAGACTAGATAGGGATAAGTAAGTGACTGGCCATACACTTACCTACAAACCTAGGCGAGTCCATCTGGCGGTTGCTTTGGCTCCTCCGTGGCTTTGGCTCTTACACATTTTTGTTCACAATCGTTTGAATGGGAATGTTTATACAAACTCGTACCAATCAAAGAAAACTCTAAATTTTCCCTCTTGTCCAAGGTCTCTCTCACATCTAACACTAAATCCTAAGCCCCTTTTGAGTATCCTTTATGATTCGTCTTTCCCCACTAGTAAATTCATTTTAAACCTACTAACTTACCCCCATTCTCTTAAATCTACCTCAGAGATTTGAAATCTTACCTTAATTGTACATTTCCTTCAACCTTACCAAGAATGAGATTTGGTGGAAGGGATGGATTTATGTGTGGGAAGATGGAAATTTATGAGGGGTTTGGGACACTTGATGTTTAAGGAACCCTAGAGGATTGGTTTTTGGTGTTAGGAGAGTATTAAAGGTGTTATGGTTTGGTTTTGGAGTTGTTTCCTATAATAAATGATGTGTCCAGAGGTCCCAATAATGTACGCTGAAGGAAACTAACGTAGGATAGTCAACATACACTATTCTAGGATTTAGCCCCAAAATAACATACGTTAATTAATAGAGTAACGTACGTTACTCATGTCATTCCAAGAATAATGTACATGATTCTTGGAAGTAACGTACGTTACTTAGCTGCAGTACCCTATTTTATGCGTTTTTAACCTCCGGTTCATTCTACCTTAGATCCTTCTTAACTCCTAACACTCCTAACATGGTTTTGACTAGATTTTACCTATTTTGGAACTTTAAATTTGAGGAAGTTACACCAAAAATGCAGGGAGTGTTTTCTTAAAACTCTATTCAGTAGTCTTAATCATCACGTGTAACTCATTGATAGTATTATCCATCCCTTTCATATTGTAGTTAGTCTTAATCATACTATGTGGTGTATAGATGTACAAAATGCAAAAGTGATAAGTTTCCAAAATCCTGTAGGAGCCGACCCAGTTGCGAGTATCACACGTCCTAGCTCTGCCAAAAATAGAAGTCCTACACCTCGCTACTGTCGCTCTGCACACATTAACACAGCAAAACAAAGGTGAGTATGAAATACTCAGTAAATGAATCCTTATAGTTGTTATGTTGGATGCGCAGTGGAACCTTCGGCCAATACGGGGTGTTCGTGGAACACAAGCCGCATTCGCGCCTAAATTCCATCATGGACCACCATTGCCATATTAAATCCAACATTTTAAGTGTTTTATATTTTGAGGAAACCATCCTAAAACATTTGCTTGCTTTAGATAATCATTAGTACATTATTCGGCCAAAATTAGGCTTCTGCGCTAAAATAACGTAAGTTTATTGTTCCCCCTAACATAAGTTATTCTTCAATGTTTTTCCCAGTATGAATAACGTATGTCAGCTTCTCAATAACGTAGTTTTAATTCAAGTAACATATGTTTATGCCTTCTATAGCATACGTTATTTCAAAACAGAAGCATTCTGCCCAACTTCGAAATTATAACTCATACATACACATTTTCCACCATACTTAGCATATCAAACAACCTTCAAATCACCCATATAAACCTCTTATACACTCAAATCACCACAATTATCCATTCAACACATGATTAGCACACTTTAATAAGATTTAATCAAACAATCATAAACATGGACATACACTTCATTTATCATTTCTAACTCATACACCTCAACATAACTCATGTTCATACATGTACACCATACCCCAAGTAATAACACCATTTATACACATACATCAAGCCATTTTGTTTGTAATCATATTCAAATACCACTCCACATGTCATTATATGAACAAATATGATCACTCACATTTTAAGCATATCGAAAACAACACCATGTTCATCAATGCTAATGATGAATGAATGCATTAATGACAATGCTAATGCAAAACCCGATGCATGCCCCGGGGACTTAATTCATTTAACCTGCATGTGAGAGAACTAACTCTCATAGTTAGAAATGCCCCTTATTTTGAGTTCTCACTCGATTGGCTATACCTCTTATTTAAGCTATCGCTCGATTGGCAATACCCCTTTAATATATTGAGCTCTCGCTCGATTGGCAATACCCCTTTAATATATT
>CANYCX013240229.1:0-10919 GCA_948193385.1 Breynia disticha f. nivosa | reverse complement strand
TATGGAAAATTATTCAATGTGAAGGGGCATGAAGCTGAATTTTTATTGTTTGTGAACTTGGTCCTACACTTGTTCTGTTTCTTAGTTGTAGCATTTCACTTTTAATATCTAGATCCCGAGTATCTGGAGTTCCTTCAAGTTATTGCCAAACCTGTAGAGAACCTTCCCAGTGCCGAGATACAACTGGAGAGAAGGGAAGCAGAAAAAGCAGGTTAGTCTTGATTGTATTTTACTTTGTGGATCCACTGATAATGGGAATGGGTCTTCATGTTTTGTTCGGCTTTGTTTGGTATTGGCTAATCTTTTCATATCATTTATTTGTAGGTGCAGTGAAAGAAGCCCCAATTACTACCCCTTTGATGGACTTTGTGAGACAGAAACGAGCTGCTAAGAGTGGTACACGGGTATGCATCAAAATTTTCAAATCTGTCTTATATGGGGTCCTAGATTACTGCTATATGGAAAATGTTGGCAGGGGTTCTTTTTCATAAGTGTGCAATTATATTAGCTAAATTTGGTGCGAGTCTTTTTGAGGTTTCATTTCACTTTTTGTCACTTGAATGATCTTGCATCTCCTCTAACTCTTACGAGATTCTGTTTTTCTGCACCCTGTGGCTAATCAACTAGGAAAAGAATTTAAAAAGATTTTTTACTTGGTCCTTAATGTTGATTCTGTAGTGTTAGATATGCAAGATTGTGGAGAAAATATTTTCGGCAGTTTATTTTTACCAATTCAACTTGCTTAAGAATTAGCATTGGTGCTGTGTTTTGGATGTACTGCTCTTGTCTTTGATATGGCTCTGTATTTTGAAAGAAGTTATGCGATTCTGGGATAAGCTTTTTTATTTTATTTTGTTGATGACAAATTATGTTGGTGATAGAGAATACTATCAAATGGGAAGCTTGGTAGAAGGGGTGGTGGAAGTCCTGGCTCATCATCATCCAAGCGTGGTTCTGAGAAGAAGAGGACTTCATCAGTGGTTGTTACATTTCTATTTACTTATTTATTTATGTTATGAAAATGCAACTATATTTTGCTTGTAGATCAATCTTTGTCTATATTTTCTACTTTCCAAGTTGTTCTTTTTTGTTTTTAGGGAATAGGTAACAGTTTGCTTTCTGCTCTGATGTGGTAGAAAATGTTGAGCATATAAATTGTGGGGGTAATACTGAATGTTTTTGTTTAAAAAAAATGGAATGTGATTTAACTTTTAAACGATGTGTCATTTAGAACACCTGAGAACGGGGAAATGGTATATACATTTGGTCAAACTAGAGTCTCAAGGACAGTTGTTTTTGGCTTGAAGTATTATTTTCTTTCACCGAAAGGATTGAATTGTGATGCAGTCATTTGGGAAAAGTTGTGGGGATTTTATTTATGGTGTTTAGACATGAGTTCTGTAGAAAACTAATTATTTATTGTGTTTTATGAGCAGTATGTTCTACGGGATAATGCGAAAAGTGGTAGTGGAAAAGAAAAATCAACTTATATTTTGACCTCTAAACGGGATGATCCGCACTGTACAACTTCTGCATCTGGACCTGAAGCATTGGAAGATGAATGTGGTATGACCAGCAAAAAGTTTTTTGAGATGCTTAGTAGTTTAATGAATCCTTTTCAGAAGTATGTAGACTTTTATTGAACTTTTTGGTCTAATGTTATTCATGAAACAAACTATTTTTTGTTGTTTACAACACAATGATTCATCTGATAGTTTGGATTAGCCTTCTTGTTGAAAATTGTTTTCCTGCTGTGATTCTTGGAGTCATTTCATGGAAAAAGTTGACTGTTGAAATCAGGAAAAGAATAATTTTTAAATATGTTTGATAATGATTTTGCATTGATTTTGTTTGTGGTATTTGGCTCTAAGGGTTGAATAGTAGTAGTGATTTCACATGTTTCATTTAAGCATATTGGAGTTTGTTTTAAGTTCGCTCTTGAAAATTTTGTTGATGGCATAAACCATTTTGATGGTTATCAAATATCTACTCAAACAGGGGTGTTCTCATTCTAAAGCAGCGAGTAGGGAATGTCATTGCTGTTTTTTATTCTGTAGGTTGCAATTCTGTTGTGCTTTCACTATTAATATTGTATTATTCAAGTTTTTCCTTTAGGAATTTCTGGAATTACTGATGCTGGGAGAAAGAAAATTTTGCTTCTGAAAGGGAAAGAGAAAGAAATTTCACCTGTAAGCCTTTTGCTATCTTTCTTACCTTTATCATTTTTTTAAATGGTATTTTACTGGAGAATGCTGTCATAACTCTGAAAAAAGACAGCACTGTTTAAAGATTGTTATGAAGTTTATTTCTTTCGTGTTTCTTTTGTAATTTGGTTATAATCAGGAACTTTATCAATGCCTTGAAAAATTGGCTCTGTTTCTGGCTTTCTGCGCTGAACTTTTTGAGGATTGTCCCAGTCATTTGTCACTGATCATAGTTATTATGCGGCTTAATTTATTTGCATGTTGTAGTCACTTATATGAAGCAAATGTACAGGTATCTGGCAGCATGTCACAACAACAGAATGTTGCATCATCTGACAAAAGTTTACTTTCTTCAACTTCTGTCAAACAGAGTCCACGGCGTGAAGGAAGGTTAATCAGAAGCATACTCTTGAACAAGAATTCGCGTCAAAATCAATCTTCCGGGATTCAGTCTGAGCAAAACATCCAGACATCCTCTGGGGAAAAGGACAAACGACCTCCTCGACCACCAAGAGGGCAGTCTCTCCCTAGGGATATGAATGGTTCTTCAGATGACAAGGTTGTTGGGAATGACTTGCATGTTGCTTCAGCTGAGAAGCCTGAAAAGCGAGTACGGAACAAGGACAGACCTGATCGTGTAATGTGGACTCCACTTCGCAGATCTGATGGATCCTATGCAAGTGATGAATCACTGTCATCTCAGTCAGGATTAGAGTGTTCACAAGGTATATTGCTTCTTGAAATAAATATTCTTGATTGGTGATTTTGTGACCACAATGGTCAGCATTGTAATATGCGGGATAATTTACTTTTTAATATTTTTCTAATCATTTTGGTAGGTAATCGTGGCGATGTTAAAACTGATGTATCAAATTCGAGGAGTGATGTTAAAAACCTTGGAAGTGGACGTAATAGTCATTCTTCAGTAGATAATGGTCTGTTTCTATTTGTCTTTGGCCAGAATTCTGGGAGATTCCTTATACTTCTAGTGCATGTTTGAAGTTTCACGTTGTCTAAATTTTATACTTACTATATTGGGCATGTCTGTCCTAATGTGTGTATGCTACTTGCACTTCATACCTAGTTTTCCTTGATTGGTGTAGGATCGCATAAGCATTTTGGCCGTCGAGGACCTGCACATATAGTGAGGGAATCTGATGGATCATTGGTTGAGGGAAAGCCTTCTAAGAGAAGTGGTAGTGCTGGTTTTGGTTCTCATGAGGTGCTGTCTTTTTTATTTCTACAGCTACCATTCTCTATGCTATAGTATCTTCAAATTTTCATGGTCAATTCTAATTGTTCGTTGAATGAACAGAAGCAGGTCTGGGTTCAGAAGTCAAGTTCTGGATCTTAGTGTTTTGATATGGTATGCTTTATGCTTTTTATTCCTTAAGAATTGAGGTTTTATTTTTGCACATAACTGAAATATATCTGTTTTGAAAAATATAGGGGAAGTGGGGGTTATGGGGATCTTTTAGTTATCTATATTTAATATAGTTTTCTGCTTCTTGTTTCTCTGTTTTTTCCAGCGGAATGTTCATGAAATTTTGTGGCACGCAATCTGTGTGCTGGAAGCTGTCTCTTTTTGCTAGACAGGTGACAGTTGTGAAGTTTGAGGACTGGGAAAGGAGGTTTTAATTAGAGACCCAGAGGAAAATTTAATGTTGCAGCTATGATGTCATTATTGCTTGGATTGAATTTCCGGTGTGTAGTCGGAGGCGGCTCGGAATAGGAGTTGAAAAGAAACTAGAGGGCCTTTATGTTGGTATATAAAGCCACAATTTTCACGAGGAGACGTCCCTTTACAAAAAGGGTGGAGGAGCGCCACCGCGGTCGTCCTCGCAATCCTGGCATTAGACAGAGAGATTGGATATTGGGATAAATATGTAGGAGGATGATTTATCCTTTGGGTAAAAGTGTACATAAAATGGTTTAAGAACAGCAGCACTTGAATTCTTTGGTTGTTATATAAAACACAGTGGAGTGAGTGAGTCTGAGAGCATAGATACGGAAATGGGTGAGCATTTGTGGTATTTTGGAGGGCTATTTATAAATGGTAACTAGGCAAGCCAGCCATTGGAGTGATTGAATGGTTAGGAACTAATTGAATATGTGTTTAGTGTGTGCTCTCTTTATTGTGGCTACAATGCAAACGTTAAACAAAGAAATACCATGATCTTCTGATGCTTTTGTGTTTCTGACTTCTGCATTTTACAATATTTAATCTCAAAAGTGACTATTATCACATACACGGATTAGACTAAACCAACACACTTGATGGATGCTTCCTGTTGAATGTTCCATTTGAAGAAGTTTTGTATCTAATTGATGAGTTTTTACTATTTATGCCTATGTTGGCATGAATTAGGTGTTGTTATATGTTTGCTTCAATATGATTTAGTTTTTTTTTTTTATATTCAGTAAATTGATCTTATTTCTTTTATTTATTTAGATTGTTCCTCTTTTTGCTACACAATTTAGAAGTAGAACTATTCCATGAAATGAATTACTATTAGAGAACCCGAGATTGATATGTGTGAATACTAATTTTGAATCCTATAATTCTTGAATCTAACTTGATAAAATTTTATCCATGTCATGTGTGTCCTGTAGATTTAATTTGTATGAGTTGGTGCTCATGTACTTTGCTAAGACATAAACTAAATATTAATAAACTAAATATTAATAATTCTTGTGAAATGAGACTGAATTAAGGTGTTTAATGCAACAGAATTGAGGTATAACGGGTGTATTTAACTCCAATATTGTGCTTAAATGAACTATTTTTAAGGCTTATGCCTTGATTAGGTAAAAACAAAATATTAAGGGGTAAATAGAACTTCTATATTAGTTGAGGGGGCAAAGGTGAATTATGCCTCTTTCAATTCCCTCCTTTTTCTATTTCCTAATCCATTCGGCACCAACAAAATTCACTCCGATCAGTGATGTCGACAAACACGGCGTCGTACGTAGTCCTCGGAGAAGGAATCCACTACGCAACGCCAATAATGTCCTCCACAAAAACAAGCGAATCAGATCTAGTCCGCAGCGTTTTACAAATGATGCAAGGCTTCAACACACCACTCTTTCATTGGGACCAAAACGCAATCACATTCCGCGTTTCAAAAGTCGGACTATACGTCACACATCTCTCTCTAACTTCCCTGCATAATCTACTAAATCAATTCATTAATGCAGCTAATTGCTTACAAAGAGTTGAGGCTTACGTGAATAGAGTTGAATTGGATTCAAAGTTTCCTACTTTAACAGCATTTGCTTCTTCTGTTTCTCTTTGGATTAAGGTTTCTTATTTTTCAGTTTTTTAATTTATCCTTTTCTGTAATGTTTTATGAAATTAGAAAAATCGTGTCATGTATGTGTGATGTTTTTATGCATTTGCATGATGTATGTGAGATTTAGTTGTATGGGTTATGAGTTTTTCACGGATGGGTTGTAGAGGTTGCGCGAAATCGCCTTGAAGGAAGAAGTGAAGATTTGTAGCGGTAATGCTGGAGTAACACCTACATTGTTGGGATTCTCGAGTTCGCTATCCAGGTTTATGTCCAATACTACTTGCTTTCAACTTTGAAGTTAAAGTTGGTAGTTTAACAGGACTAAGAGTTGGAAATGGATATTGTTATTTTCTAATTCCGTTTTATGTTTTGTGATCAATGTTATTGATGCTAGTCTTTGCTCTGCTGCTGAATGTCTATTGCAAATCGTTCAAGGAGCCATTCCCAGTGTGTATTTTGACCATAATTCGCCTGCTTCTGCTGCTGAAATTGCTGTGCATGTCCTTGACTATCTTTATGGGAAACTAGATGAAGTGTGCCTTCTGCAAGGCGGTGAGGTTGTTGCATTTTATTTGCCTTGATGAATCATTAGACTGTGTTATGAATTCTTGTTGTTTATGCAAAATTCGTGCTGATTCAGGAGGAAGCGTACCAGATGGTGCTTCATATCTTTGTGGGAAGTTTAGTGCCGTACATTCAAGGTCTTGATTCCTGGCTATTTGAGGGAACACTGGATGATCCTTATGAGGAGGTAATATAGATTATGGTTTTCCTATGCATTAGTTGTCAGAACCCATTTCTCTGATTGTCTCTATCTTTATGAATGAGGCCCAGAACATACTGAAAAAAAGTTTGCTAGTCGTAAATTTTCACCCTGAGGACTCTCTTGGGTAATCCGTGAAAGATGGAGCTTTGTCACGTGTTATTTAGAATGCATCAAACTTTTGAAAATCTTGCCTACTTACATACTTTTTTTTTGGTTTTGCATCCTTTTGCTTTTAAGGAAATTCTTACAGTATTTGTATCTCAAGGATTGGCACATTTTTACTTCGAAGTTGTGCATATGCGAAAATGAATGCAATATGGGTGACAATGTGTTGTTTGTTGTTGGTATCTCTGTAGATGTTCTTTTATGCAAACAATGGAATCTCCATAGATGATTCTGAGTTCTGGGAAAAGAGTTATCAACTGAGACAAGTACAGCACCGGAAGCTGGATAATGAAATTTCTTCTGTAACATTAAATAAAAAGGAACCAGGTCAAAGAGATTCTTCTTCATTTTCTGCTTCAGTAATCGGAAAGGAGCAGGAAAATGATAAATTCAAAATTTTCCCGTCATTCATTGGGGACATTGCCAAATCAATTGTTTCTGCTGGGAAATCATTGCAGTTGATCCGCCACAGTCCTACGGCATTCCCAGTGGCATCTAATAGAAGTAGTGGCAGAGAAATTGATTGCCTGGAAGGCTTCAATGAGGGTATCAATATAACCAGGCAGCGACACAGCATATCAGGGCTTACCTTGTCTGAAATCTTCTGCATATCAGTAGCAGCACTTATTGGCCATGGTGATCATATTTTTAGGTATGTTCTAGAACATAACCAATCTAGCGTGATTGGAGAGGAGGATGAGAATTGTGCAAGCTTCTTGGATAATACTCACACAGAGAAAATTTGGTATAAATTTTTGGTCGGTGTATTGTCAAACAGAAAGTTGATCAACTCAGAACCTGCACATGAAATGAGTGTTGTGCTTCCTGATGGCGAAGAAGAGTGCAATTCCATCAGTAATGGTGCTAAATTTACCCATAGATCATTCTGTCCAGAAAATCCTGTTATAACTGTGTGTCAAACTTTACTCGGTACGCGGAGAGACGCTTGGAAAGCATTGAACTTGTCTGAGCATTTCAGCTTACCTCCTTTAAATGATGAAAAGTTACGGGAGGCTATATTTGGTGGGCAGAGGAAGCCATTTTCAATCAATGAAGGAACACATTATGCTTGTGGTTTTCAGTTTGGTAAATCTGAGCTTCTTCGCTCACAGGGTGAAAAGAAGCTGTTAGAAGATTTGTTCCCTTTCCCAACTGTTCTTCCTCCTTTTCAGGTATTTGCATTGATAAATTTCGTTTGGACCATTAATAAAACATGTGTTATTTAATTTTCATTGGAACCTTTGGAATCAGGTCGATGCCCGTACGTCTGAGTTCTTGCCATTCCAGAAGAATAGTACGCTTCTGTCTAGAGTTCTTAGCTGGATTCAAAGTACTGAACCTAGAACAACTCCACTGCCACATGTGATTGTGCAAGAATGTCTAGTTGTGTACATGACCAAGCAAGTAAGTTGCACGTATATTTCGGAACTCTAGATTCTCTAATGCACCTTTTGGTCGACTCAATAAAAATTTTCCACAGGTTGATTACATTGGCAGGCTTATATTGTCAAAGTTAATGGATGATTGGAGATTGATGGATGAGCTTTCTGTGTTACGTGCCATATACTTGTTAGGTTCAGGTATAAATTATGTTGACTCACTTTTCTCAGCTGGGTTATTAGAGTTGTAGAATTTTGCTGTTATCTTATTTGTCACCCTTTGCAGGTGATTTACTACAGCATTTTTTGACTGTAATATTTACTAAGCTGGACAAAGGAGAAACCTGGGATGATGATTTTGAGCTAAACGCCATACTGCAGGTGATGTTTCTGAATTAAATGGCCATCATAACTACTATCTATGCTTGGCTAAATGAAATCTTGTTGCTATTTCTTCTTTCAATGTTGTGAATGATTTATTATGCGAATTATATCAGGATTTTACATGATGGGGTATTTTCCTATTGCAGTAAAATACAACTAGTACTTCAGACTAGGGATATTCAGATGTTCTCGTTCTTATTTGCATATATAATGTTTTATCCTTATTGTCTACAGGAATCTATTTGCAACTCTTCAGATGGTATGCTTTTAAGTGCTCCTGATTCATTGGTTTTGACTATCACCAAGAATCATGATGCTGATGATCTGCCCAGTACACCTGCCATGTCAGCTACTCCTCGCAAATGCCTTATGCACAATCTTGGAATTGATGGCCTAGATTCACTAAAATTCACTTACAAGGTTAAGTATAATTTATCAAGTTGTGCCGCATTGATCCTTGTATAGTTCGTTCAGTGCATTATAATCCTCTCAAATTTATGACAGGTCTCTTGGCCACTTGAACTTATTGCTAATGTGGAGGCAATTAAAAAGTATAATCAGGTATGTATTTTAATTATGCTTTCTATCTGATGCAATGTTGTTAATTTCTTGTTTACTGACTATTCTATGTTCAGGTCATGGCTTTCTTATTAAAGGTCAAGCGTGCAAAGTTTGTTCTTGACAAGGCTAGGAGATGGATGTGGAAGGTTCTTTCTTTATTCCCTTGCTCTATTTATCTTTATTCTTTTTGAAGTTGCTGTCCAGTATTTTATTTGTAATTGTATCGTCATCAGTTGAAGCATATTTTTTCTGCTATTTAATAGTAAATACATTGTCATAAGGTTCATTTTCTTTGGCTTAAAACCTTGTTTTCTTGATTATTTTCAGGGCAGGGGCAATGCTACAAATAGCCGCAAACATCACTGGTTAGTGGAGCAGAAACTCCTCCATTTTGTTGATGCCTTCCATCAATATGTAATGGACAGGGTAAAAGTTTCTTTAATCTTGGGTGAACTTTCTTTCATGTTTACTTTTGTGGCCAAATGAATGGCTAATAGCTATAATCAATTGAAATTTAAGGAAGAAAATCTGTTCCATGGTTCAACTCATTAAAACCCTCTACAGTCTTTATCGCATTATTCAAATGGTTTTTCTTTTTATTTTTTCCTCAAGTTGAGAAATGAAGGGGTAAATAAGTGAGGAGAAAATGAAGTCTTTTGTTAAGTCAAAAGTTTCTAGTTGGAAACTTGAATGAATTTCCATGTCAGATGATTGAAGATCATACTTCCATCTTTTTTCTCCACCTTTATGTCTTAGCCCTAATTTTTCTTTAAATGTATGATGTTTGTCCTGCTTCTTTTCTCTTTTCTTCAGTGAAATTCAACGACTGAATCTGAACTCACGCATAAACTCCCAGTCTGTAGGGTTGCATGAAGTTACTTCATTCACTTGTTATACTTGTGTTGCACTTGCAGTATTAGGAGGAACATTTGGTATTTGCATCATGAAATGACGCTAGTTGTTTTTCCTTACATTTCTTCTCGTGTATTATTAATCTGAGTGTTCCTGGATTTGCTACATAGGTGTATCACAGCGCTTGGCGTGAACTTTGCGATGGGGTAGCTGCAGCTGCATCTCTTGATGAAGTAATTGAAGTACATGAAGCGTATTTGTTGTCAATTCAACGACAATGCTTTGTCGTTCCTGACAAGCTGGTGGTTGATCAACTCTTTTTTTTCTTTTAAATTTCAGCAAGTTGCATTATTGTAGAACATTCCTTTTTTTATCAACTATATACGTGTTGATGCAGTGGGCTATGATTGCAAGCCGTATCAACAGCATTTTGGGATTAGCTCTGGATTTCCATTCTGTACAACAGACATTGAGTAGTGGTGTAGCAGCTCCTGCAATGAAGGCCAGATGCGAAACAGAAGTGGATCGGATCGAGAAACAGTTCGACGAATGCATTGCTTTTCTCCTTAGGGTAATTTTGTTCTGTATCTTTCCTTTTTTCATCTTCTAGCAACTCATGTCAGAATAAACCTATGCATGATTGCACGTACATCCTTGTGTTGGCCTCATCATCATCGTGTCTAGTTTGCAGATCATTTTCGAATATTGAGCGTGCTTAAATCTGTTGTTTCTGTTGATAATGCAGGTTTTATCATTCAAGCTCAACGTTGGGCATTTCCCTCATCTAGCTGATTTGGTCACCAGAATTAACTACAACTATTTTTACATGTCTGTTAATGGAAACTTGGTGAACGCCACTGGGCCGGAGACTGTTGCTTCCAGACTGGGGAAAATCTCCGGAGCTAGGATACAGTGAAATCAACTTGGAATGTTTAACAGAAATCTTGTAACTACTGTTCAATATACTGAGAAGTGCATCTAAAGCACCAATGTGTTGAGGCAGGCATCGTCCCGGTCTGCATCTGTGACCGTAAAAGAGAAATCTTATCTCCCAAGAAAACAGAGAGCTTTATTCTCATTGCAGTGATGGGAGTGCTCCAAAATGATGTGTTTGGGATGAATGTTGCAGATGGTATGAATTTTCTTTCTTCAGGCTTTGGTGTTTGGAGGTATAGCTGATTCACTATTTGTGTTGTAAGCATAGGAGAATTTATATAATGTAATCAATCGTTTATCAGTTTACTTGAGAAATTAGAATTCTAGGCTTGGTTTGATGTGAATAAGGGTGTGTTTGGCACGGGGGAAGTTGAGAAAT
>CANYCX013240167.1:0-10831 GCA_948193385.1 Breynia disticha f. nivosa | reverse complement strand
TCAGTAAATGATGGTATTTTGCAACCAAACTGTTTTGGTCCCTAATTTTTTGTGTTTAAACCTACATGATCTTGTAGTGAACCAAGTTATAAACTTATATTTACTACCTTGAGTTTTCGGATTCAGGAGAAGATAAATGCTCAGATGATTTGAAATAAGCTTCAGGGCTTCTCTCCATTAAGTTGTTTTGCTTGCAAAAAGGCAACCAGTGTCTAGCAAACTTAGCAGCCTCTATAAAAGCAAAGAGAGTCATAGCAGAACCACCATCATCAGAAACATAAACAGAAATCTTCTCAGTTGGATAGTCATAAGCCATTACTCACAAAGCTGTGATCACAATACCATCTGTTATTAGGTCATCTCCAAGACGTACATCTTGTTAGCTAGTTAGCTCGATTTTGAATAATTTTGTAGAAAGAACGATATTTTGAGAAAAATCAATTTTACAAATTCTTCACAACCGTATTAAAAAATACACTCACCAGAACATGTCGCGTACCCAAGACTCGAACTCGAGATATCTGGATAAGCTAAAACAATTCTACGTCAGTTAATCTACGTGCTCGATAGTACAATCACCAGATCATTTAGGGTACATAAATGTGATTTGGCAACATTTCATCCCTATATATAAGAACTAACCTTCAACAAAACCTATATCCATCCCAACCAATTCAATTCGTAGACTATAACATATATCAACTCTACTCGTACAAAAAGACAAATATTAACTAATTTTAGGCTTCTTTTGTGATTCTTGGGTAACTTTTTTTGTTCATTATCATTGTATTTTGTACGGAATAGATGTATGTATAAATTTAATAAAAACTTTCTATATAGATTTAAATATTTTTTTTTATAAATTTATATTTATTTTTTATAAATTTAAATTTAATATATATTTTTAACATAATATATGCTGAATTGTTATGTGTTTCTATGGATTTTTTAAAAATTTACATTTATATAAACTTTTATCGTTTTAAACTAATACCAACTTTACATAAATTACATATCAACTTTATATACTTTAGAATTGAGATATTGACAATTTATTAAATACAAGTACAAATAATTTTAAATTTTAACTAGTTTTTAAATAAATAATAAAAATAATATATATATATATATATATAATTAACCTTTTCATATATTATTGTTTTAATATAACGCGTACTAATTTAATGACCATATCACTAAATTTTCGGTTTGATTAGCCGAATTGGTTCAAGTTTTAATATAATGTTTGTAACAACTTAGAATTTGCTAAGTGAGAAGGGAATTTGAACTATTTTTATTATTTTATCCTCAAAATTATTTAATGAAATATCTAATTGGTTATTGTTTAGAATAATTATGTAAATATTAATATTAATTCAGGTAAGTTATTGATTTTTTTAAGAAAGTTGAATTACTTTAATTATTTTATTCTCAAACTTATCTAATGAAATATATTATTAAGGTCAATTATGTAAATATCAATATTAATTTTAAAAAAATTAATAAATATTATCTACTTTTCGAGAGGTATAACTTGCAATAAATAATATTTATCTGAGAAGTATACTTTGAAACAAACAACATTTATCATACTTCTCAGTAAGTTAATTCCTAAAAAAATACAACTTCTTGGAAATAAAAAAAATACAAAACACGAATCAAAAAGACCAAAAATACCGAAAGACCCAAACCGCAATAACCGAAATTTTAAGTCAAGTTTCATTCTTAGGTCAAAGCCGAACCGACTTAACCTAGAATCAACGAAGTACGGTTTAGATCTATTTTTTGTGTATTTGACCGGTCTCATTTGCTAACTCATCGAGTCGTGTCTTTTTAAGTGGACTCATATTAAAAATTCTGCGTCAATTATGTCAGCATCATTTCCTCTCACGTACAGTTAGACCGATGGCTAATCCGGTCAACACGAGTCAAACTCTCCATCTTGGAAAAATGGATGGAGTCGCCTGTAAACGTCGATTCAAAATGGCTACCGTTCATCATGGATTCAAACTTCTACTAAATACCTCCAATAACGAAGACGTTGCTCATGAACACAATACCCGAATGTAAAATTGAATTCACGTCATGTCATAATCGTATGCTCGCAGATCATGTTCAATGGTTCAAACGAAGACAAGATAACATAACCAAAGGATTACATTGTCAGAAAACGTAAATATTTACAGAGCATTACATGTAAAAACAAAGCCTCTCCTCAATCGAAAACCCTAAAATTTACAAGACTTGCCTCCTACAGTGTTCTTAACTCCATCTATTCTGCCTTAAGCTCAACTGTTCTGTTGAGTCTTCCTCGGTGGTTAGCTCTGAAAAAAAAAAAAAACAAGCTGTAAATTAGCCAGTGTCATCCATTTTTCCTTCATCAATCGGTCCCACTTTTTAGTTTTCAGCCGAGTTGGAGCTTATCATGGTCCCTTCGCCGTCGGAGAGCATGGGAAGTCCGCTTCCTGGAGTCATCTTTTTTACGTCTTGGCTTGAGCATATAAATATTCTTCGCACCATGTTACAGAATTCGCTGCGTCGTGACGAGAACAGAATGTAGGCATTATTAGTGATGAATGCATGAGAGATCATCAACGAAAAGAGTTGTTTCGCTAAATTTGAGATGAACAGAAATGTGGAAGACTTACGGCCAGGGGTCATCGCCCACGAGCATCATGTCTCCCTCGTCGTCGGTATACACGATTTCCAACTTATCACGAGGATGAAGCTGCCCTTTGATATCAAACATCTCCTCCAGCTCGTTTATAAGATGTTCATACCCTTTTATCATGGACAAGTCAACTGCTCGGCCTACTGCAACACCTTGCATTTGGACCTATTTCACAATTAAAAACCGACATAACGTAACTTCATTTTATTAGAAACCTACCGAAAGTGTTGTGCAACAATGGTGATACTCGAAACAAAAGACTATGTTTTCAATACCTTGGTGCGACTTCTGGTGGAAGCATAACCAATTTGCGAACTTTGAATGTCCTTTGCTGATACTTGGGAAAGTTCAGGCTTTTTTTCTTTGGTTAAGTCGGATTTATGTTCTTGATCGGCTGCTAATATAATGCTCTGAACATGGGCCTCAGAGCTCCCACTTGATGTGCTGATAGGCTGTACTGATTCCTTCTGGACACGAGGAGAACTGGTGGCGTGATGTATCAGATCAATCCCAAATAATCGGCAACTAGTCGGTGCCTCATGTTTTTTTACTTTATCCACCGTCTCAAGGGCCGAATCATTGTTCAATTTTGTTGAGGGAGGAGTTGGATAACCTGAAATAACAGACCAAGTAGAGACACTTTTGCTATCCTCTGTCGCATCCTGAAGCAGATGCTGCGAAACGCTCAAATGAGAAGGAGATATCCAACTTCCATCAGGCTGAGTCCTTGATGAACCTGTAGTATTATTGTTGTTATCTCTGTGTTTATTATGCCACATGCTGTGATTCTCAGTTCTTTTTCCTTCAGGAGCAGATGCAGTCGAAGACATTTCTGTAATATTGACATTCCAAGGTGAGAGAAGGAAAGAAAACCCAACAGTAACAGATCAGAAGCATTCAGCTTGATCAGACAAATGTTAAAAAAATCTTAACAAAATATCAGTACCCAGAGATGGAACTTCAAGTTGTGGACGAGGCCTTTTGCTTTTCGGTGGAACTGGTTGGGGAATGCATGCCGGTACTGACTGCACAAATGGTTCTATCTCCCATGGAGAAACGCTATCAGGTCTCGGAATAGATGCAGGTTCATCCCATTGAACCTGAGTAAGAGAAAAACAAAAAGTACACATTACAACCAGTCTCAAGAGAAAAGGGAAAGGTCACTCTGTGAGAATCAATAAGAATACCTTCAGGGATCGCCATTTCGAATCATTCCAATGGGTAGAAAAATCTTCAACTCCAACAATTGTGCCGGAAAACCTGAATTTCAATAAATAGGGAATTATAAGTTACATCATTTTTCTATTATTACCGCATTATCGCAAGTCATAAAAGTTCATTCAAGAAATCATTCATAAGTAGTTACGTACCTTCTCTCAGGGGAATCCTCACCTTCAAACCTCATCTTGAATCTCATGCCTACAGCAAACTTATTGTTCACGGCCTCTAAATACTTGTTCAAGCCAATGATGAATTGGCTCATTCTGAAAAATTCAATAACGAAGAATATAGAAAATCAAAACAAAATGAAAACGGATTAACAAGTTCCACAGGAATTTATTTTAGCTTAATCAGTAATGGTTATAAACTGTACCTTGGCTTGTAATACACCACAAATAGAGTTCGGGTTTGAATAGCATGTGAAGCTGTTGCAAGCACGCCAAGATGCATGCTATGACTTGATATAACTGATGCTGGCATGCTGCTCTGTTGACGAGCAAGGCGCCTCACTCCAACGCGTAATTCACCATTCTCACCTCTGAATAATCAAATTCATAATTACGAGTTCCATCGTTTGCATGCTCAACAAGCAGACTCCACAAAATACAACAAAGATAAAGCAGCAAAATCCATATTGAATACCTAAGGAAAACAAATGAATCCCCAGCAACCAATCTCTTTGAAGTAACAAATGTGCTCCAGCCTGTTGTCAGCAAGTGTCTTCGCGGTTGTCCTGCTCGGCCATTGACAAAAGAATTCATTAACCCAATCAAAACATTTGTTCTTGAACTTAAGAGAATGCAACATCAGAATGAAAGATCGAAACAGATGCAAGCCTTTACCTCTAAAAATATGCTTAAACCTCCATTCATACCCTTGAAGGTCCTTAGCAACCAACTCTTGTGTAGGAGTTTGCTGAGTCATGTCCTGGTAATATCCACAGATGGATTAAGTGAACAAATATTTCCATCATTAAAAAAAAAAGAAAAAGAAATGCGAGAGTTTCTGTAACCGAACAAAATAGTACCAGGGGAGGGAGGCATTCAGTCGCATGTTTCCGAAGAACAGAAAAACCACCATGAGTGCTGGTATCAGAGGCAGTTAACCCCTTGCAAAATGAGTGAACTGTAGGTTTAGGAGCCTCGGGCGGGCATGGATCCAGACTTGTTGGTTCACTTTGCTGCAGGATTTCAAGCATTCCAGTTAGAATTATGATAATGAAATGAAGAAACAACAAATCATCAACAGTGCACTAAAATGATAAAGAAGTTTTTACATCTGCTTCAGGAATCAAAGTAATCTGTGCATAGACCTCGTCTGTTTCCTGCTCAGCCTACAGAATACATAAGCCGAAATTAGTTCTTCCTAATCAAACTAGATAACATCTTTGAAGTACCACTGAGATAGCGGTACTAGGCGAGTCGGATCTTGACCCGAAAAAAAAAAGTAGCAGCAGTTAGAGAACATCAAACTTGAACTACAACCAACAAATTACAGAATAACACAGCAGAAATAACAGAAGTCGTTAAAGTTCATATCTTGAGCACCACTCATTTTCAATCTAAGCAGAACATTTCTGATCATATAGCTTTTCTCTTGTATTTTGTATTTTTTCTTCATACGTGTATTAATTATTTGAGAAATTTTCTACGAAGCACATTTGCGCTTTTATTTTCCAATTTTTTACTCATCTAAGTTCTCGCCTGTCGGCATTGAGCGTGAGATGAGACGCAGCATGTCTTCGTCAAAGCTAAGAACAAGTTAACTTGTATGCTGAACAAGTTTATCATGGATCAGTAAATTTAAGAGCCACTACCAATCTTAATCGGTGAAACTCGTCTTGCTGCAACTTTCCAAAGCCAGACCTCGTCAAAATATTGTCATAAATAGAAGTAGCATTTGAATGCATGATTCCGTTATACGAGGATGTGACTTTGTGGTCTCACAGCATCACATGCCTAACAGAAACCAAGTGGTGGTCCTCATTATACTTGTACTCGAGATAAAGCTGTCATTTGTTTTCATTTATTGCTGCCAGTTTCAAAATCAATGACCAAAACAAAGTAATTGAATCTTTTTCACTCACAAAAAAAGGATCTTATACACAAACTTCTAACTTACAATATTTCAGCCTGTAATTATATCAAGTTAATGAACTAACAACATATATCGATAATTCTTCGAAGAATCATTTTGTCTATGTTGAAATTGTCTTAATCTTTCCTACAGAAGGACAAAATAGCAACCGGAGATGATGCTTTTACCGATTTTCCAGACATGCTGAGATCTTTACATGATTTTATTTAGAAAGATACAAAAACCAGATTCGATCGTTCTCGACGTACGCAATGCATTTGGCTCGCCTAATCTTATTCATTTTAACAAAATCTCGAGGAACTTAATGATTACCTTGGGTCTCAACAGCTGAATTGAAAATGAATGAACACAGCCACAAAGACGAAACCAAGATCAGAGAAGAAAGTACCAGTAGCTGAATATGAAGAACCCGGCAAAGGATCTTAGATGGTAGACCAAACAAAGGAACTCGCTGATTCAGATCCTGATTTGTTGATGCCTCCAACTAGTTCAACCAGAAATAGCAAAAATTTAATTTCACAACCGAAAATGGACAATAATTAAAAACCAAACTCAAGACCAAAATTCATATTCCCAACAAATCAGCAAAGAGATTAAAACTTTCCCAAGAAACAAGCACAAAAAGCTAATCTTACTTGCTCCATATGACCTTGAGGGAAATAATAAACTCTTTCAGTCTTTTTAGGAACCTCAACAAGTGGACCGGCACAAGCTTTCCATAGCTCAATATACAGGTCATCTCCTCCAACAGAACCTGAAAAAACAATAAAACAAAATTCTCATCAATTTCCAGCTAAAACAAAACTTTCTTGAGAACCAAATAGAAAATCAAAATAACGAAACAAACTTAAATCTTCAATTTCTACACACCTTCATTACTCCCAACTCTGCTGTTAGCCATCATTTCTTAGAACACTCAAAAAACAATAAAATTCCACTAAGTAACTCCTTTATATACACTTAATCCCCACAATAATCACAGCAATAATTACCCCAAAAACTGTTTCAAACACTCAAATTCTCTCCAAAAAATGAAAACTTTTCTCACAATAAACACTTCCCATCCAAACTTGTAACTGAAAAAACACTACAGCCGTTACAAAAAAAGCTTTTTCACTCTCACTCTTTGTGATAAAGGGTATTATTTTTTCTGGAAAATAAACCTTGTTTCAAACAAAGAACCTGTGCTTGAGGAAATGTTATAAAAGACTAGTTTGGATTCGTTTAGTTTGATGTTGTGCTTGTTGGTTTGAAGTGGTTTTATTTTCTGTCTTTGTACGATGAGAAAAGCAAAGTCTTTTTAAGCGCGTGAGTGAGTCTTCGTGTGTTTGGTGTCGTTGTTGTTGTCTGCTTTTGTTTACTGAAAAGCAGGCAACCGAGTTCGCCCGAGTTAACCCGCCACAATTTTCTGCTTTTATTTTTATTTATTTTATTAATTTTTACTCATTTTCTTATCTGAATTTGCTTTTAATTGTATTTTATTTATATTTTATTTTGTTGTACGTTCGAGCGTTTTTTTTAACTACGAGGTATTTTAGGCACTCTAGATTAATTCTTGATCAAGTGATAAAGGACCACAAAGACGGCAAAGCTATTCCAACTAAATTTTAAGGCAGCTGCGTTCCCAGAACTCAAACTTAAGCCTAAGCTAGAAAAACCCACAGTAATTTATTTACGCGCTCGGTGATTCGTTGGCAGTTGACTTGATTTCTCTCTGTATTATTTTAACTTGGTATAGTTTACATTGTTATAATTATTTTTATTTTATTTTTAATACTTCATATTTAAATTAAATTAACACATTATTTTTTTACTTTTTTATTTTGTAATGAATTTTGTAATCAACTAAAGGAAAACATTGGTAGATAAGAAGCACCGAAACGAACTGTTTCCATTTGTTGGAACCATTGTGGTTTGACCCTACGGAATCGTGAATATTACGGGAATTGCCATTGATGACGTCAGGGTCTCTGTCTCAGACTGTTTTTTCTCACCTTTGGCGGACAATCTCAATATGGTCCTCGTTATGACACGTCATCGTCTCTGAAAATGCAGAGGCGACACGTGGTTTTGCTTCCGTGGTAAGGTCCACATCCCTGATGGATCCCTCTGCTTATCCCGTCGGCTGCCACGTCATCAACGACGGAGTATATGCGTTGATGATTATGATTTAGTTAATCATTTGTTTAGGTTTATAATCAATGTTTATTAAAATTGAACCGATAATTAAATCAAAAAGAAACCGAGTTGTTAGTTTTTTTATCCGAACCACAAGGCATCTGGACACTCAGACTAATCTTCATTCGAGCCGGACAGGACTATAGAGACAGCAAATCCTCGTTCGAGTGGTTAGTTTATTAATCGTTTTATAGTCAAGCTACAATAAGCAATTACTTTTACATCTTTCTTGGAAGGTCGTCAAAAGGTGATAACAGAATTGCTAATCCTAGCTTTAGTTTAATTAATGATAATTAATATTCCCACTTTGCATATTTAGCACAATAATCAACCAAGAATTTGTCCCCTCCAAAGGATAATCAAACATATGTGCTCTTTTTCTTGATTATCTTGTCGATTCAAAGCATATAAATCTTTAAAAATATGAAATAAAAATTAATTAAGTAGCCATTAGATTATGTTCTTCAAACTTATATTAGTTATATTATCTTAAACTTGAAAGTCGTAAATGTAAAAGTATTGATTCCTTAGATCGTAAAATCAAAGTTGTTTCTTTTCCATTATGGCGAATTCGATTAGTAAAGTTGCTAATCTTCCCATTCTAAATTTTGTAGATATAGATCTTTTTAAATTCACAATATCCCATATTGATCCTATTTGTCGAAGAGACTCGAGTAAATTCGTCGATATAAATAGGTTTGACACTGTATGTTTATCTAAAACCGTAAAACAATATCCACATTAGTTATAAATCATCACCATAACACTTCGACGTAGAATTCATACTCGTTTTTTAACAATTAGGATCGTGAGAGTTATGACCTCTAATGTATATGTGAATCTCTTGGAATCATGTTTTCAGCAATTAAAGTTTCTAATTTGTTATATATTATTACGGTCTAATTGGGTTTGAGCAAATGAGAGAAAATCTATTAAAAAATTCCTAATTTATTATATATTATTATGGTCGGCATAGCTCATTACCAACAAGACAACATAGAGAGTCAATACATTAAAGACGTATATGATAAATAAAATTAGTAAATCTCACGAGCAAAGAAAAATATATTAGTTAAGATAACATATATTTTTACATCTAAATTTTATATACTAAATTTCAAAAAGAGGAATAAAACTAATGTTGATATCATGTAATGATTTATCAATAATTATCTATAAATGGACTTCGTTCCTCTTATTTAAGTTATATTTTACAGAATAATGTTAATTGATCAAATTGATCCTTTTTTTTAATAATTTAAGCATCAAAATATAATCGAAAAATGAAACTCTCAAATCTGTTTATGATGGGTGGATAAGCAAACTTAAAACAAATTTATTTTTAAAACCCTTTTGTTAGGGTTTGGATTATACAAAGAAAACAAAGGAAGAATAAGGACAAACCAATCACAGTTTAAATATGTGTATGTATGTCTGTCTCAATTATGCATTAAGGTAGAATTCTTAAACATGGCTTTATTGCTTGACACCTGTGCATGGTCTGATAATTAAACATTGCTTTATAATTAATTACAGTCATTAATGGCGACCCTTCATTCTTTTCAGGGGTTAATTACGTTCTTCATATAATAAGTGTACACATTTTAGTGTTTTCAGCCCCCACGAACAGCCTCTACGGTAAGAACACTGAGTCTAAACGACTATAATTTGAAATCGACAAATTTAACAATAGTTAGTGGAGAATTACTGACGCAGCGCGGAAGCGCGAGTACAAACGTACTCGAGATAAACACAATCGAAAACGATTGAAACCTTACAAGAGACAAAAATTTGATTCTGAAAACTAATTTATTAAGCTCCATCGCAGGTGCTTTTATAGCACTCAAGGAGAGGTACAAACAAAAAAACTCTAAATAGATAATACTAAAGTGTCTAATAAGATAATACTAAGGTTTCTAATAAAATTATCTAAAGTCTAACAAACAGTCTAATGCAAGAGTTCTAATTTGCCAAGAATCCAGTAAAACCTGATGTCGTGTCTTTGGATGCCTCATCATTCTCCTCTACCTGTTGAGAACTCGACCTCGAGTGATTGTCGGAATAACCTAAATCCCCTCTGGTCGGTATTGAGATAATCTGCCACGTTGAATTTTGTTTGGGCTCCAAGTTATGGACTGTCGTGACCTCTTATCAACTCTGATAGATACATGAGTTGTTTTTATAGGGCGCACTGCAAATACCGCTGCACATACTCTTGTTCGTGCAGTTGGATATAAGCCAGGTTGCCATGTATGGGGACTGACTGCCCCGAGTTGTATTCTTGTCAATCTGACAAAAGATTTAATGGAGTAAAAATCTCAATTTATGTCAAAAAAAAAGAATCTCAATTTATGTCAAAAAAATAAGCTTTGGTTTTTTTTTTCTCTTATTTTTTATGAAGTAAACCCGATTATCGTGACAATTTATATGCAAAGCTTATAAGTTAATGGATTTTGCTTTGGCCATTTACAATAACAACCCTAATCTTTCTAAAATAATATATATTAACTTTAAGTGTTGAATATTTTAGATAAAAATGTGAAAAAAATGTTTAACATTTGAATTTAAATTTGTCGGAACCTTTTCTGTAACGAAAAGTGACATTCTCCGACCGAATTGAAAAACACTAAATAAATAATGATTTCATAGAATAAACCTAACTCA
>CANYCX013239911.1:0-15534 GCA_948193385.1 Breynia disticha f. nivosa | reverse complement strand
ACTATCAAAGCGACATACCAATCATGATTTGAAATCTCATGATTCATTCTCAAGCATTTGATTAACTCCAACTCAACTATACAACTTCAATTTACAACTAACTCAGTTCTATTTCATCCTTGTCAAAACTTCTCAACAAGCTCACTAAACTCAAACACATAAAATTAAGATGAACCATCTTACCTTAATGAATTAACCTTCAATTTTTCATGAAGTTGTTTTCTTCTTTGCTCAAGTACACTTCCAAGATGATTCTAGGGTTTCTCTCACTGCTCTCTCAAAATTTGCTCTGGTTTCGAATAAAACCGTTTTAAGCAGTCAGTTATATTTAAACAGCCTAGTCGGCACGACCTTGGGCACAGGTCATGTTGTGTCGCCAAAATTTCACAAACTCATTTTTCAAAGAAATGCCAATTTTCGCACCATTTTTTTATAAAACAGCTTAGTACGAGGAAGAAATTCGATAGAAGTAAAGTTTGCAAATCATTTAATAGAAAGCAATAGTATCCATACATAAGACAAGGGTTTAAAAATGCGGAAGCAATGGAAATCATTTTACTTTGTAATTCTCGATAACATTAAAATCGTATAGACATACAACATAAACATAATCAAAATCCTATGAGCTTAACCTTCAGTATTGCACTGGTTAGCCTCACCGCTCACGTATCCCCATCCCTGGTACCTATGACTCTGCAAACATTCAGCAAAACACGGGTGAGTATTTAAAATACTCAGTAAGCAACCCCTTAGTATTATTATGTTGAGGTGTAAGGGAACCTTCGGTCAATATGGTGTACTTATGAAGTACTCGGTTGTATTTGCACCTAAGTCCCCTAATGGCTCCCCACAGCCATGCCACAAACAAGTTATTTATGTGTTTTATGCCTTAGGAATTCATCCTAGATCATTTCCTCACTTTAGATATGTATTAGTACATTATTCGAGCTAAAACAGGGTTTCTGGACAAAATTAACGTAGGTTCATCAGACCCTAATGTAGGTTATTCATCAACAAGCAAAACCATAGTTCCAGAATAAGAATAACGTATGTTTCACTATGATTAACATATGTTTAAGTGGATTAACGTATGTTATTTTAACCATAACGTACGTTAATGAAGCTTAGAGCCATTCTGCCCAACTTCTGAGTTATATATCTTACTTACACATCTTCCACAACACTTAGCATATCAAACAATCTTTCTAAACACTTATTCATCCATCTTATACACTCCAAAACACAACCATTGTCCATTTAACATATGATTAACATACTTTATCAAGATCAAATCAAACCATCAAACACATCAACATGCACCTCATTTATTCTTTTCATTTTCCAATCTCTTAGCCTAACTTCCATAATACTTATGCTCATACATTTACATCATATTCCAAGTATCAACACCATTTAAACATATACATCAAGTCATTTAGCTTGTTCTCATATTCCAACATCATTCCACATTCAATCATAACAACACATATGATAAAATCCATCGAGTTTTCTCACAATCCCACCTTATTAGTCTCCTAACTAACCAATAAATCATATCAAAATTATACACACTTTCATTTCACATTCCCATACTTAACATCAATTTACCAACATATCATAACTCTTTATAACCCATACAATAATCATACACATTCCACATAACCATGCAAAGTTATGCTTATATCCAAACAACACATCCCATAATGCCAACACATTCTATGAAACTCATACAAGAGCATAATCATCCAATCATAAGTCATTGAATCACCAGTCACAAGGAGGCATAATCACATAAGTTTGTACACATCCTAAATAACTTAATCAAAGCACATTTGTTCAATCACAAGTTATTTCATGTCATAACCATCACACATTCATTTCCATACAATCAACAACACGTATGCATAATGAATGCAAGTGCAATGCTAATGCATTGTCCACATATATGTACCCTGGGTCTGAAACATCGGGCCTAGCTCAGCATCAAATCATGGAGCTCTCGCTCGGCATCAAATCATCAGGTCTGGTTCGGCATCGGACTCTTGCTCAGCATCAAATCACAATTGGGCTAGTTCCCCATTTTATCAAATATTGGGCTAATCCCCCATTTTTCACACGAAATAACATCTCGACATCCCTTTTTCATATCATTCATCGAGCCTTGCCTGGCATCGAGCTCAACATAAACATAATACAAGAGTCAAGCTCTTGTGTTCTCAAAATTAGGCTAATCCCCTATTTTATCATATGTGATCTATAAGCTCCCTTTTTCTCAATACATGAACATACACGTTCTCATGCTAATATAATAGTGATATGTGTTAACGTAACTCTATACATTCCCAACCTTATCTCAAACTGTCACAATAACATATGCACGTGAATGTTCCACAATCAATCATATCACAATTTAAGCCATCATGCTCAATATAGCCAAACTCGGGCATAACCAACATACACTTATGTAACTCAAAGAGAGTTCCTCACAAAGTCATTAAGAACATTCATATCGTGCACATGACAATATAACCATGATTCATGACATCATTCTCAACTTATAATCACACATACCACACACAATTCATCATAAGTTTCATACTTATGAGCATACAACATCCTCATAAAGAGCATACATTCACAACCACCATTTGGTGTGCATTTACACAAATTATACAACATTACACTCTTATGGCCACTAGCTCAAATCACTCATTCAACACTTTCACATAAATAAATACTCATAAGCACCACTTCAACTACACACATAGCAACATCAACACATATCATACATGTCTTGCCCAAGCCACATTTTTCACATAATAATTTACTTTGTCATTCAACATATGCAAGGTACAAATCATATATATCTTTCTAAACAAATCCACAATCATTCTAAAAAACCATATAAAACATAAGTATTTTTAAGCCTTTCATGTACTTATTTCTATTTCCAATTCATCAAAGTAAACATTTATAACATAAACCTAAACACCCAAGGAAACCATTCAAAAGTAAGCATCAAAGAACTCTTACCTTGCGTTCCCGCGAACTCGATTCGATACAATCCCCGATTCTGGTTCTGTTTGTCACCTCCTGCAAAATTATATCACATTTCATGTTATAATCATGATTCTACACTTAATTCCTCATCTACCTAACCATTTCCCAGCAATCCCAAAATTTCCCCATAACCCTAAATTCTCAAATTTCTCTGAATCTTCTGTTTTCCAGTGAAATACTTATGGAATGAGTAACTACAAGAAAAACCCAACAAAACCCTACTAAATGTACTTAATTTCCTTTAGATTTCAGTATAGGATTAAGGATTCTTACCTTTGTTCAAACCCTAGCCAAGAGGAAATTCGGATGGAAGGATTGTGTTGCTGTTAATCCGTTGAATCCACGAGGTTTGTAGGAAGGTATGATGTTTAGGAAAGATTTGGAATGGTGTTTCATGGTTGGGAGAGAGTTTGGAGGGTTTGGGATATGTTTTATCCTGAAATAAAATGTGTTTTGACTATTTAATGACATGTTCGAACCCCCGATAATGTATGTTTATTTTGCAATTAACGTTTATTAGAAAAATGCAGGTTCTAAGCAATATGCTTCCCCATAAACATACATTATTCATTCGGCATGAAGAATAACGTATGTTTATGGACATTAAACATACGTTATTTCTCAGTTTCCAGCACTACTTTGCGGTTTTGTCTCCCTTTCGATTCTCGACCTATATATCCTTATGTATACATACTTGCAACTTATTTTAAACATCATTCCAACTTAATTAAACATTAATCAACATTGAATTAACATACATATACATATGTATACATCATCCCACAATTAACCTTTTGCAACATAAAGTGGTAAAGTTTTTAGGCGTTACAGAGAGTACTCTCACTATTCCTTGTGAATTCTCCTTTACCTTAAATGTCTCCTCTTAACTAGGAGATTTTGGCACTTGAATTTCTTTAAGTTTTATTTTACTCCCACTGTTCTTCTTAAAATTTATTCTTTCTCTTAAAAAGGTCTATTGAACAACCAACACTTTATTCTTATTATGGTAATATATTAGTATCTCTTTGTCCCTTTGAGATAGCTAACAATCACTTTAGGTTCTTGGAAAATAGATTGTCCACACTCAATCTTTAGATGTGTGACTTGCAATCTCATATCCTAAGGAAAGAAATTTTGGGTTTCTAGCTCATCCATATCTCATTACGGTGTCTTATCTATGGCTTCCTTGAAGTTCTTTTTAGTAAGAACACAACAATGTTAAGGGTATGACTCTAAAAGAGTCTAGAAGAGTTACATGACATATCATTCAATGAACCATTTCCAACAAAGTTTTGTTTCTCCTTTTAGACATGGAATTCCTTTAAGGTATTTTGAAAGGAGTGAGTTGTTAAATAATTCCAAGCCCTTTTAGATAGTCATCAAATTCTTGACTTATGTATTTGTCATCTCGATCCAATTGAATATTTTAATACTTTTGTCAAGTTATTTTCACTTTGTTTTAAACTCTTTAAACGTTTTAAAAGTTTAGGATGTATGCTTTTTTAGGTACACATATCCATAAGAACTATTATTATCTATGAAGGCCATGAAGTAGTTAAACTTGCCTTTAGCACTTGTGCTAAATGGTCTACAAACATCAATATGTACTAGTTCCAAGTGCACAATTATATTTTCACTATATAATTGAAAGAATTTTATTTGTTTTCCCTTATAGACTATATTCACATGTATCACAAGACTCTGGCCAACTAAATCAAACACTCCTTTTTTGTGGAGTCTCTCAATGGATTTCTCATTAACATGGCTTAAATGAAAATGCCAAAAGTAGGTAGGATTGAGTTCCTGTGACTTAACCCTTTTGTTATTAATGTTATAGATAGACTTGGCGTCATTCGTGTTTAGCACATCTATGCCATTACATAGCATTCCATTGCCACAGCCTATTAAGATGAATACTAATAACATTATCTCGAATAATGAAATCAAATGCATCCTTATCTAACAAGAAACTAAATTATGTTTCTACATCTAATAGTAACATACTAAGAATTATTCTAAAGAAGATCGATTCCACTTGGTAAAGTTATTTCAAAATCCTCAATTTCTATGGCAACAATCTTTGCTCCATTGCTTACATAGAGGTCGAATTCACCTTTAGCCAACTCTCTCATATTTATTAGTCTTTGAACATTGAGTAAATATGAAACCTACATCCAATATCTAATACTCATGTGTTTGAAATAGAGAGATTGATCTCTATTTGAAATGTTAAAACTAGAGGTTGTACTTCTATTCTTAATTTTCTAAGTATAGCTTGCACTAACTATGCCAATATCCAACATTGTCTTATTTTTTAACACACTCTTCTTTTTATCCAAGTTGAGCAACAACTTTCTCTTTCTTAAAACGTCATAACTTTTTTTCTCTTCACTTAATTTGGGTCTAAATGTCACAACCTCTCAACCATTCCTTTTTAGCTTTGTGTTTAGACCTGGCCTTCGCTCGAACTTCATATTTAGACGCAATTATTTCATTACCATTAGGTTGGAACTGAGCGTTAGCCTTATTCATGACTTTAGGTACAAGTCTAACTTCATCTTTAAGATAGAGTAGCTTTGTCCATATCTTTATCTTTAGATGCAACTCTAACTTCACTTATGAGCTTGGGTTTGACATTTTTCTTTCAAGTTTTAACTTATGCTTTAGACCAAGTCCTAACTTATTGATAAATTTTTTCCTTAATCTTTTCATTTCTGGAATAGATGGAAAATAAATGTTTACATTATTTGTAGCCTTTTTTTACACTATTTGTAGGTCTTTAACTTTCTTAAAGTTTTCTTAAATTTAAGTCCTATAATTCAAAGTATCCCATAGTTGATTTGGTTAATGCCTATTATAAGCCAAGATTCACTATTCATAACAACTGAATGGTCAAGCTTTGGCTTGTCAACCTAAAAGGTTAGGTTACTTAGGTAGAAACTTACTTTTATTCTAATCATGCACCAAACATGAATCATGTATAAATAGGATTAACACTTTTGTGTTAGGCACAACATCCCATTTTCATTATCTAAGGTGAGAAGAAAATCCAATTACCATATTTTATAAGTCTAATCTAAATTTTTGTGTGTTGTGGATAATCCTCTTTCTAGCTTCACATATAGAAGGCATAGAAAATCCTTACCTGAACCTTACCTCGCAAAAATAATCTAATATTCATCTACTCCGACATAGAGCATGTGTTTTGATGATTGATTCGTTTATAGGTCATTAAAATAAAGATGCCATTTCGTCACTTGATATTAATTGACACTAAACGTATCTTGCTCAAGTTTTAAGAGATACAGATGTTGCGTAATAATGTATAATTACAAAAGTTTGAACATGTAAAATCAAAGGTCAAAATCTATCTGAGATGAGCCTTTAACTAATGTTCAAGGCAACATTTTCTTAGGTTAGGCTCACCATGTAACATTCTTATTTTAAATTCCCATAATTAGTAAAATGAATAATGAAAATAAATATAATATACATAAAGAAATGTTAAACTGTAAGATAGGATAACACAGTTAAGAACAGCAGAGGAGTTGTGTAGTAGGAGGGGTGTGCTGATTGGCAGAAAGGGCATAATCATTAGAAAAGTGATGAGCACAATCGTTCCAAACAAGAGCATGATCATGCTTTCTTAAAAAAAGGAAATGTCAACACAATAGTGTTAAATAGCACGGTGGGCGTGTTGAGAACAAGAGTCGTGCTTCATTATGAGTGGGTCATGTTGAGGTGTTGAACATACAAGAATGTTGGAAATCGAAGCATGAGCTGGCACGTGGATAATAACACGGGGCGTCTGATGTTAACACGACCATGCTATTCATTAGAAACAATAAGAACTCAAAAGAGAAAATTAAACCTCATTTACACAAATAGAGAGAGAAACTTATAGAGGTCAAATGAAGGAGACTAAGGGAGTGTTAGAGAGAGAAAGGAGAATTTTTTGTGAGATCGTTCATAAAAACAATGAATTGAATCTTAGGAGTAAGCTGAATATTGATAATTAAATTGATACTAAGAATCTGTAAAGGTAATCTTTGATAATTACAAAGTTAACTATAATTCATGAAGAACTTAGGTAAGAAATTGTTAGATTTAGATTAGGAGCATGTATATTATTGTGTTATGAAATTGATTGTGATAAAGAACTGCATGAATGGTTATTCAAGGTGACAGGTTAGACCAGGACAGAGTTTGGGCTCGTATCAAGTGAGTGCTTCAGTTAGGAGGTGAGTAAACAAACTCACTATTTGGCTTAAATAAAATATGATTGCGAATAATTACGATTATTGTGAATGATTATGAGTTGCGTATGATTATGAAATGAAATGATGATATGTTCATATAAATGGGATTAACGATAAATGATGATAAATGTTAAAATTGTATTGGATATATAATTGAAATGAAAAGATACGCAAAATGCAGAATGAAATGCAAACAGGTACGTGAACATTATTTTTGTGTATATATAGTATTACAACTGTGACTGACAGAAATGTAACGCTGATAGGTATATAGCTTCGACTGATAGTTTACAGCTTCAAATGACATGAAAGAATGATTCAATAATGTTCACAATACGAATACGATCATAACGATAAATGATATATGATTTAAACAAAAAGAAATTTGTAGGAACTGTGTATGAATGTATAACTTGGAATTAAATGATTACTCACTGAGCCCGCAACTCACACAACTACGACTTTTTAGGTACATATATTGACTTTGATAGGCTCATGAGTTAGAGTACTGACTTGTGCTAGCATTCAGGTGCTATCCAACACATTCTTTATCCTAATGCCATCTAGGAATTTGATCAGTCTCATTTTGCATGTTTTGTATGATATGTTGATGTATATTAGTTATTTTGGAGAAAGTTATGATATGATGCTATGTGGATGAATAATAAATGATGACCTTGATGTGTGTATATACTTTGTATATGATGTTAGTTTGATGACTGTGAATGTAAGGATTGAGGACTTGTTATGATATGAGATTGGTTTAAGTAAGAAATGATGAAGACGGGTTGATTGCAAATTGATATTAGGTTGTGGTGGTTCAACAAGGGTCGTGCTTAGTTGAAACAATGACCGTGTTGATTTAACAGAGGATGTGCTAGACCATCACGAGGCCGTACCTACGGGGTGTTGATTAGTACAATCTGTGGTCATACAAATTTCCAATCAACACGAGTTCAACATGAGCCATACTCTTCCACTGTTTGCCCGTGCTACACTACTATTTTTGTTGATTCTACAAATGTTTTATCCTCCAATGTTATATGAATGTTTCCAATAACTTAATCGTAATGATGGATTAAATAGTCACCCAGACTCGAGCTGGATATCGAGGATTCACTGTAGCTAGATCATGACCTTCTTATTATCAGTCTTATTACAGTAGAGGTATCTGTCGAGGACGAATAGGTGGTTTAGAGTCTGTGATAGGATCAGTTAGATCTGCATGTCCCTGGTGTCAGAGGTATTATTCAGGGGAATGCAAGAAGGTGACTAATGGTTATTATATTTGTGGTCGACTAAGACACTTTATGAGAGAATGCCCTGAGAGAGGTACTAGAGAGGGATTTAGAGGAGCTATACCTCCATCAGAATCTATTGCGAAGAGTAATGAGCCTATGTTTATGGATAGTCATAGCAGAGGTAGGGCGGAGGCATATTAGAGTCAGCTTTTAATAATGATAGAGGAGCCTCGGGTACTCAAAGACAAGCTAGGGTGTTCGCTCTGTCCGGACAGGAGGTAGCTGATGCTCTTGAGGTTATCACTAGTGAGTTGTACTTGTTTGATGTTATTGCTTATGCATTGATATATCCAGGGTCTACTTATTCATTCATAATCCTCAGAATAATACACGAAATAAAGGTAAAATCCAAAAAATTGACCCAAAGATTAGGAATCCATACTCCTTTAGGTGAAATGATGTGGGTCCATACGATATACAAAGATTGCAAACTTAAGATTTAAAATGCAGAATTGATAGCCAATCTAATTTTGTTAGACTTGACAGACATTGATCTTATATTGGGTATGGATTAGTTAGCTCGTCATTGAGCTAAAGTCAATTAATTTACAAAGGAAGTATTAATTAAATCCGAACAGAATAAAGTAATCTTTTGTAGGGAAAGGAAGATTGTGCCTAGTTGTTTAATATCAGCTTTTAAAGCTTTTAAGTTGATTTGAGATGGATGTGAAGATTACTTAGCTCATTAGTTGATAGTACGACAATAAATAAAAATGTTAACAGAATACCAATAGTAGATTAATACCCAAATGTATTTCTAGAAGACCTCACAGGATTACCTCCTTATATAGAGACAGAGTTTACTATTGAGTTGATTTTGGGTACAACACCAATATCCATACTACCATACAGAATGACACTATCTAAATTACAAGAGTTAAAGAAATAGTTACAAGAATTACTTGATAAAAGGTTTATCTGATCTAGTTTTTCACCTTAGAGAGCACCTGTCTTATTTGTTAAAAAGAAAGATGGAACATTACTGTTGTGTATAGATTACAAAAAATTGAAGCAAGTAACAGCTAAGAATAATTATTTGTAACCTCAAATATACGATCTACATGATCAATTGTGCGGTGCCACAGTGTTTACAAAAGTTGACTTAAGATCTGAGTATCATCAACTAAAGATAGCATAAGAAGATAATCCAAAGACTGGTTTTCAAACCTGGTATGGTCATTACAAGTTTTTAGTTATGCCATTTGGTTTAACTAATGCTCCGGCAGCATTTATGGCACTGATGAACAATATATTCCACTCCTTCCTCGATCAGTTTGTGATTGTATTTATAGATGATATACTAATTTATTCGAGGACTACTAAAGAACACAATGAACATTTACGAATAATATTGCAAATCTTCTGAGAGAAACAATTCTATGCGAAACTTAACAAATGTTTGATTGCATCACATAGTCTTTTTGGGACACATGATATCTGGACAAGCAATATTTGTAGATCCAAAGAAGATTGAAGCAGTATTGAATTGGGAACCACCTAACACAGTTACAGAGGTACATAGTTTCTTGGCTACGGTAGGATAATATCGTAAATCTCGATTATAGTTGCTCCGCTGACATAACTATTGAGAAAGAATGTATCTATTTAGTGGAATGACCAATGTCAACAAAGTTTTGATGAATTGAAATATAGATTAACTATAGCTATAGTCCTTATGATTCCTTCTTGTACAAAAGGATTTGTCATCTAAGTAACACATCTTGTTAGGGACTTGGATGTGTTTTAATTCAAAATGGGAAAGTGATAACATATGCCTCTAGATAACTCAGACCACATAAGATGAATTATCCAGTACATAATTTAGAGCTTACAGTAGTTGTATTTGCTATAAATATCTAGAGACATTATCTTTTATTTCAGGTCCAGATATTGACTTTGATAGGCTCATGAGTTACAGTATTGACTTGTACTAGCGTTTAGGTGGGTCAGTAGCTATCTGACACATTCTCTCTCCCGATGCCATATAGGAGTTTGATCAGTTTCATTTTGCATCTTTTGTATGATATGTTGATGTATATTAGTTATTTTTGAGAAATTTATGGTATGATGTTAAGTGGATGATTGATAGATGATGACCTTGATGTGTATATATACCTTGTTTATGATGTTTGTTTGATGACTATGAATAGAAGGATTGAGGACTTGTTATGATATTAGAATGGTTTAAGCAAGAAATAGTGAAGACAGGTTGATTACAAATTGATATCAGAGGTGAAACACGGGCCGTGGTTAGTTGATACGATGAACATGTTGAATTAATAGGGGACGTACTAGACCAACACGAGACCGTGCCTATGGGGGTGTTGATCATCACAAGCCGTGCCCATATGAATTGCCACTGAATGTGAGTTCAACACGAGCCATGCTCTTACGTTGTTTGTCCGTGCTGCACTATTTTTTGGCTGATTCTACAACTGTTTTGTCCTGCAATGTTATATGAATGTTTCCAATTAAGAATAATGGATGAATGAAAGAAAAAGATTTAATTTATGTATTATAAAACATATTAAATTAATCGTAATCATGGATTAAATAGTCAAAATAGTTTAGGATGTAACATGCCATTGGGCTCCTTCTGTCATCATTCTAAATTCTAACTTTAGGATATTACAACTTGAAGGCACACAGACTTATTTATAAAAACTAAAATAAGGATCATGTAATGTACCATGCAATGCACTATTTCACATCACAAAATACAAAGATCATGTAATCCAATTTTAAGTTTGTCATAGCTAATTTAGGATAAATTTTGCACCTAGGTTAATAAAAAACTCATGCATGTTTTAAAACTACACTTCAAGAAATAGTCTTGTTTATAATTTGTATTATGCTTATCAATCAAACATTGTTTTAATTAACTCTTTTATTTCTAATAAAATACGAATTAAGTTTCCAATTTTTTATCCACCAAATTAGCAATTTATAAAACTTATCAATTCTAAAGTGTGGGTTCCAAATTTTTACTTGGAATTGGCCTAGCGCACGTCCACTTATTCCCTTAATGAAGCCTTACAAATTTTTATTTTAAAATCCCAAATTCATGACACAAAAGAAATACCAAGAACACCCTTCTAAGTTAATTTTCATGTGCAATCCTATATGTCCATTTGAAGTTGGTAAAAGGAATTGAACTTCCTAAGGGCCAAATATGCACTAGAGAAAATCATAATAAAAATCTAATCTGAATCAAAATGAGATTGATATTTATTGACCTAATGTAATCCTACATAGTCCTTTACCCTCGATTAGTAGAATTAATATAACACATGATCGAGTTATCATTATATATGGTAATTCTTTCGTTGGTATCCTAATGACACTAAAGCTTTCAAAAAAAATAATGAACTCATTATTTCATCTAGGTGTGGTCACACATTTCTCAACTTGCTGATCAAGAATCTCGATGATATTCTCTCTTCTTCAAGATGGGTAATCCCTTCACTTCTCTCATGCTCTCAAATATGGACTAGTGCAAACCTAATCATATTCGTACTTGTCACTTTATTATGGGCACATTAGGCATATGCTAAAGTACACAATAAACCATCTAATGTTTCATATATATTTTAGGTCTAAGAACACTATTGTAAGACTTGCATTATGAGAACCACTTATGATAGTGTTCTTATTGTGCATATATAATTCAAATATTATGTCATAAACATATATCTATGATTTCTAAATTACACGAAATGCCCTTATGTTCTTTATGAAAGAATCCACTAATTCAGAAAGATCATACCATTCTTACATACTATTCCTATAGTAGTGATTGACTTATCGATATTTAGAATATAATCTTTCGCTTTAAGATTCTACAAACATATACCTCACATTTGCATCTTAAACATCAATATTCACATTCAAGAATGTTTTATCATGATATGCACAATAATAAACATGACAAAACTAATAATGCTTAATCTTATTAATCAATTAGGGCTAGAGATGATAAGTTGTATTTCTGCATGTTTTATTAAGTGTTTTACATCTTTTTGCATGATCATTTGTATGATTTTCAGTGTTATTAGCATAATTCCATATTTTGTATTTTTGGATAATTTTGGTTCACTATATACATGATTTTATGTAGGTCTACATAAAAAAATGATGAAATATTAAAGGCAAATGTTGGATCAGTTCAAAAAATGGCTAATAAAGAAAAGCTATCTTATTGTATGGGCATGCCGTGGAGGGGTGCTGCTAGACAGATTGGAATCAATGAAGGCAACAAATTGGGCATTGCTGAAATAAATCCCATTCGACTCAAAATAAGGAAAACATGGTCCAAAACTACCCTAAGGCTGTTGGAAGACATCAGAACGTGAATAAAACAAATCTTAGTAGTTTTTGACATAAGAAGAACACTTTTTAGCCTCCTTAGCACATTGGATTGAAGATTGAATTGGTATGTTTATTCTTGTTGTTATTTTACCATATTTTGTGTCAAGTTTGGCATGTTAGCCTAAACTAATATTTTAGTTAATATATTTTGAGGTTTGATTCAATGTTTTTGCGAGACTATTATTTTTAAATTAATTTATTGGATATGAGTATTTATTCAATTCATGTATTATTGGTTTTGTTATTGTCATATCGATTAAGTTGAGGTGACCGCTTAATTTGATTGTTATGATAACAAGTTTCTAGTTGAGAATTATGGATGCCCATGGTTCTTGTTAGTTTGGTAGCAGTTTAATAATGATGTCAATGGAATTGAATAATCTAACTTGACTGAACCTATTTGTCTAGAATTTGTTAGTCAAGAATTGAGTTTTTATCTTTCTTATTTCAATCTAAAATTAAATTCTATCGAGGTGTCTCAAGAATTTTTTAGGCTAGAGAAATATTCTGATTGAGGTGTCTCAGGAATATTTTACAATTAAGTAAAAATTGGATGTTCCAGTGTTTGTCGGTGTCTATAAACTTTCATGTTCAATTGCAGTTAATTATATCTTTAGTGTTAATAATAAAAGAATTGAATCAACCAAAGAATATCTTGGCTAGGACATTTTGTTATTGAATTTTCATCCCATTTAATGTTAGCTATTGCTTTTAATGCTATTTTATTTATTTTAGTAATTTCATTTCACTTTAAAATAATTTTCTCATAAATGACTTTTAATCATTTTTTGTTTACTTGGTTTAACCTTCAAATAGTCAATTTGTTGGTCTCTATGGATTCTATAATATCCTCATCCTAAAATCACATAATTAGTGAAATGATTAAATGAATAAATTATATATAAAGATAGGTTAGAATATTTGATATATGTTAGTATTTGAAAGAAAATATTTACAGTATGAAGGGCGTGTCAAAGTTCATGTGGATGGATACAGGGTGTGCTGTTGGACACATGGTATGCCAATGGACACAAGATGTGAGGATGGACATAAGGTGTGCTGATGGACACAGGGTGTGTTGAGGACACAAAGTGTGCCTGTAACATCCTAAAAATTCGATAATAGTTAAATTTTAAATAAAATATAAAAATGTATATAATTTTTTTGCAAAATTATTTTTAATTAATGTTCAAGTGGAAGGTGTAAAATTAAGTGTGAAATAAAAATCAGGGGTAATCAAGTCGATCGGGAAAGAGAAAATGACAGAATAATAGATTAGTGAGATCGAGGGTAAAATCATAAAAAACTGGAAATCCTATATATACCATGTGCCTATCTCTCTCTTCCTTCACGTCTCTCTCTCCTCACTCACGTTTCTTCTTCAAAAATCCCGTTTTCTTAACTGAAAACCCTAACCGATCTTGAACCTCATCAAATCTTTGTATTTGGGAGTCTTAGAATCGGTTGGAGATCTTAATTTGGTAAGTTATTTCGTATTAAATCTTGAAATCTCGTTTTTCATACATATTCGACTTTCTGATGGAATATTTAATGCATACAAGCTCAGATTTGTGCTAAATATAGTTTGTTGGAAAGCTTAGTGTATGTACTATCCTTTAGTAACCATTTTTTTGTGCTAATTCCTTGTTTAGGTACTTTAAATCGGTGTTTAAAGTCGGAAAGGTCAAAGTGATGTGATTGGGTTTTCTAACCCATGGTTCGGTTTGAAGTATTGTTGCTTAGGTAAGTTTCTTCGGGCTTGAATAATGTGATATTAATGGTCAATTTCATTGGGTCTTAAGAAGGGTGCGATTATGGAATAATGATAGAAAAATGTTTAGGCTTTCAGGAAGAAAATCGGAGCATTAAATTGTAGATGTTGTACTGGAAAGTAGGAATCGTAAAAATGTATTTAACTAAACCTTTAGGGAGCGTTAAAGATGATCGGTAAGATATAAAGAATGATTTAGGTGAAGGAGGTTGGTAAGAAGTATTAATGAGAGGGAGAGGTAAGAAAAGAGATAAGTGAATTAAACTTATAAGAACTATAAAAACATCATTTATTTATCGTTTAGTATCATTTCACGCATATATGTGATTGGTGTATGTTTTAATGATAAATAGGAGGATCGAATCAAGGCGAGGGTAGTTCTCAGCCTGGACGTTAGAGGAGTCTTGCGAGGTAAGTAGCACCAATGCAACCATCCTTGTGTGTGATTTGTGTTGATAACTATTTAGTATGATTGATGGACTGACAAGTAAGACTAGTATGTGAGATAATGAATGATATAGATGGGATATGTTGTGATTTATCACTTTATGATATATTGATTAACTGTTGTATTGGTTATAAATATATGGTGAGATAATTATGTTGATGTGGTTGTGTGTGTGGTTTGCTTACATTGTTGAATAAAATGATGCATTCATTTATATGTTTTGATAATGTGCTAAATTGATAATATGATAAATTGATAAATATGTTAAGAATTATTCAAGAACTATTTATGTCTTAAATATGTGCTAAATTGATAAAAATGTTAAGA